>PVIU01012132.1:0-61395 GCA_004026605.1 Ondatra zibethicus | reverse complement strand
GAAGATGATGAGGATGAAGAATAAATGGCTGTCCTAAAATGTGTGGAGTGTATGTGCTCAGGCAATTATTTTGCTAAGAATGTGAAATTCAAGTGCAGCTCAACATTAGCTTCAGTATAAAAACTGTACAGATTTTTGTATAGCTGATGAGATTCTTTGTAGAGAAAATACTTTTTTAAAAAAGGAGTTTGTAGCTTTTGGGGGGGCTACAACATACAGTTAGATTTAAAGCTTTTGATGTTGAATGTTCCTAAATATTTAATGATTTCTTTAATTTCTTATGGTAGCACAGCAAACATACATAGGAATTTGTATTACCAGTAAATTTTTTTAGGATGTTGCATTTTCTCTTGTTTTTTTTTAATTTGTAATAAAATAATGTATATTAAAAAATAATAATAGTTATTAATCTTAAATAAAAGCATCAAGAAACTTTATACTCTGAGATATGGTATTTATAAGGCAGAGACTTGATATGAAATCCATGTATTAGCCTGAAAATAAATATGCATACACAAAAAAATGTCAATGTGGAGACTTTCAAAGTGAATTATGTAAGCACACCGGAACTGTCATGGGAACTTATTAGAGACATCTAGATGATAGTCCAACAAATACCTTGACTTGTTAAAGTAGTGATATATTGGCTAGGCAGAAAAAATCAGAAGGGTTTTTTAAATTGTTAAGACACTGTTAAACAATGACAAATTTTATAAAAAAAATAAACCTACATTTTAAAATAAAAATGAAGATTTCAAAAGTATGAAATATCAGTCATAGGATTATATTATATACTGAAGGAAATTTAATTGCTATATAGTACAATTTATTCAGCAATCATGAATAAAATCACCCTAAATATATGTAATTTTGTACATGTTTTAAGTGTTTTGAATGGGTAAAGATGCAAAAGGGTTAAGATGCTCACAGAAGAAGGAATCTATATATGGTAGCATTTAAATAATGATTCATTGCATATATTCATAAAGTATACAAACAGTTAAGATATTTTAAAGGGAAAATAAAGATTATGAGACATGTCAGTGTTCTACTAATTTAAAATAGTGCCTGCTAATAGTATTGAGATTGCAAAACACAGGGTTTATGTTTGGTGGTACACAACAAACAATATAAAACACTACCTAGCCTGACAGCTGCTAGATTAAAAATCAATGTCAACAGAAAATTATTATATGTATGCAATCAAAATAAATGGCAGTTGTTAAAAGAATATAATCCCAACACAGCAATTTGATCCAAGTGAACAACTATAAGAAAATATTGTTGTTGGGGGAGAGCTGCTTGCTCATTCTGGCCACCCAGAACTGAAATAATCACACAGAAACTGTATTCATTAAATCACTGCTTCACCCAATAGCTCTAGCTTCTTATTGGCTAACTCTTACATCTAAGTTTAACCGATCTCGACTAATCTGTGCATCACCACGAGGTTGTGGCCTACCAGTAAAGTTTCAGCACATCTATCTCTGGTGGTGGTGGCTCCATCGTGTCTCCTGACTCTGCCCTTCTTTCTTCCAGCATACAGTTCCATCTTCCCTGCCTTCCTAAGTGCTGCCCCATCAAAGTCCAAAGCAGTTTCTTTATTCATTAATGGTAATCTCACCACACAGAGGGGGGACTCTCACATCATATTGTGAGCAAAGGTGAGCTCTTTTACTGACCTAGTGACCTAGTAACAATGTAAAAATGAATAAAGAAATTTAAAGGCTGGTATAGATTTATTCTATTAGATAGCATAACTGTCAATTATTAATAATGCCAATATATAATGTGATGAGATAGTCATATGTATTATATACTTCATCTAAGCAGATGTAAAATTGCTTATTTTAAATATCAAAATTTTACAATGTTCCTTGAATGGATTTTACTTTAATAGAGAAATTGATGTAGAAAGCTTTGGATTTCTCTTATATATTTGGTTGTGAGCCTAGCTTTTAATGGCTGAGCCATCCTTCCAGGCCAAGTTTTGGATTTCTCTAAAGGATCAAAGCTTTTCATGAATGATTACAAGAACCAATTCCTGATCAAAGGATCAAAGCATTTCCTGAATGATTATAAGTTGATAACTAAATTTAGTTATGCTAACTAAATGAATAAGATGTATATATTCATTTAATTTATACAATTATATTTAATTGATACATGTCTTATTACTTTTTTATTTTTTTCTTTTTGGAGATGGCCAAGAAAAGATGTGTAGGATGTACCATGAATATATAAAAAGAAAATAAACCAAGGTAGAAAATTCAAGTATTAGTATGTCTACCATGTAGAGTCTGGACTGGATAAAAAAGCCTAGAAGGAAAGGAAAACTGAGGCAAGAAGAGCAATCTGGGCATGTGAAGTCCAGATGAGTGTCCAGAGTGAACCACATAGTCCAGAGTGTGTAATTCCACTGCCATAGAGGAACACAAGATAAACAATGACCTTGGCAAGATTTGCATTGCTCTTATAAAAGTGATACAGGGAAGATAAAAGTTTTCTAGCAATAAGTTAAGATATTGAATAAGTGATGTCTGAGTGAAAATCTGAAGTTGAGAATGGAGTAGGAGTACAATTACAGAGAACGTTGCTATGTAACCGCATGATACGCATCATCCTCATCATTAGCATCATTGTTTCCTAGACAGAAAGTTTCCATATAGTTTTTTTTGTTCAATGAAGCTGTTTTTCATACTCATTTACTCTGATTGAAGATTCAAATTAAATATTAATTTTAATAAGAGGTTGTCAAAGAACAAAGTCTGTCTCATCTCCTGCAAATATGAAAATCTCTGCCCCAGTTTTTCTCAGTATGTCTGTGAATCCAGTGACAGTCCTTCAGCTTTTCTTTCTATTTGCCAAGAATTATGTTGGGCACATACAAACAATTACTTAATAGAAAGAAGTTGTCTTCTGAATTAATTAGATGGTGGGCTCTGCACAGGAAATTTAGGTAGCAATGGTACTTCTATTTTCTTTCAAGATGGAGGTGGAATTGAGTAGATTAGGATGAAAAATGGATCTTATAGTACAAATTTGGAGAATGAGAAAACACATAAAGAGCAAATTATTTTTTACAAGAAAAAGTTGAAAGGAAAATTGTGCTAACAAATGGGTATGTGGTCTTCACTTTATCAGTACAGGAAATCATCACATAGGACACGGGTAATTTAAAAACTTCGGTTTGTTTCAAGTAAAATCACATGTTGCCAAGTACTTTGTAATGTAGATAAAAGGCAAAGGTATGAGCAGCATGCTAATTTCAATAGGATAAGACATCTCTGTCTTATCAAGGTCAAAATAAATTTAAATATATTACCGCAAGTGATAATTTACTGATGACAGCACGATGCATAGAATACAAGTTAATAGTAAGGGGTTGTTGGCTGTGTACTTTGATTAAATAGTTGGAGCTTGATTTCTTTTTGGAAAATGCAGAACAATGCAGCTCTCATCAGCCACAGAACATGATGTTCTGGACATTTTGTATGATTTATGAAATTTATATTAGGCAGAACTCTTATATCATCAAGCCTCTAACCACCAGAGTGTAAAACTAAAGTGTTATTTCAGTGAGAGTAGAAGAGAGCCCTTTATGGGATGCATTATATCCCAAATGCCTTTCATGGTTTGCGGTTTTTGATATTAATGTAATTTAGAATCCTGCTACTGAATTAGTGTCTAATTGCTATGACATTGTGACTACTTGTAACAGCCAACTAAAACTGAGCTAACCTGCAATGTGCTAAGAACACATGATATTTTATTAAAATAAAGAACCTTTCACAGATAAGAACACACATTGCAAGCTACAAATATAGATATTTGTCCCAATGGTAGAATATAAACTTTCCTTTTTGTCTTATTTATTTTGAAAATAACTTAATTTTCTCAACATTAATATGTCATGGCAAAATATATTTAAGAATAAACCAAACACTTTGATATTAATATCTGTAACTATATGTAGAAACTATATGTAGTCTGCTATAAGGCTGTACCCAAATTTTCACTTATTTTTCATGGCTAGGAACCCAGGAGACAAGAATAATATATGGCTCTTAATACTTGGGTAACAAGTCACTGAATTATACTTGATAACTCCCACAATGATTTTTCTCAGAATACAAGGGTTATCCATGTATGTATGTTTGAATGTATGTATGTACCAACATTAAATATATATGTAAATATGTCACCATTTCATATATATGATGTTAATAATATGCATATGCTAAACAAATTTATTAAACCAGGAAATTATTTCTAATGTACATAATATTTGTTAAATGATAATAAAAACCATATGTTTGATATATATGTATATATATAACATATGAATGTGTGTGCATGTATGAATTATCATAAACTTTTGAAACTGTTAATGTTGACATCTAAAATATCCTGGGACAATTTTAAAATAATTTTCACAAATTTTTAAAATTAATTTACCAATTAATGTCTTTAACTAAATTCTGTTATTTAAAAATAATTTGAATATTCTGCTTAGTTTTGTTCAACTTCTAATAACTTGACACGTGTAGAGAGGTAACAAACAACAAGTGATGAATTCCCTCTATCAGGTTGGCCTGTGTCCATGTCTATGGGACATTTTATTGAGTAAAGTTGGGGGGCTAAAGCCCACAGTGGGCAGTGACATCCCTAGATAGGTATCCTGAGGCATATAAGAAAGGAAGCTCAGCCAGCCCTGAGCAACATTCCTTTACATATTCTGCTTCAATTATTGCATTCAGGTTCCTCCCTCAGAATTTCTACCTTTGCTTCCCTTCTAGATGGGTTGTAACATATAAGCTAAATAACCCTCTTCAGCTCCCCAAGATGTTTATGGTCAGTACAGTCACAGAGAAATATATTAGGACAGATATATTGACAAGAATAAAATAAGCTATATACAGCTATATACAGATTATCAAGACTATTTTTATTAGTGCTGCAAGAATATGCATTGGATTTGATGTTTATTAGTCATGGCAACTAAATTATTATTTTCTTCTTCCTAGTCAGATAAATACTTACTCAGTACTTAGTGCTCAGTACAGCTGTTATGTCCCTGTACACATCTATAAGGAAATGGGGTTGGTTGTACTTTCTGTATTTATGTTCCTTTCTTCATCTTTGCTAGTTACATATATTGTTTTATTATTATCTACACAAAGTTATTCATATAAGCCAGAAAAAATAGACATATCTTTTTGCTTGTCTAATTCTAATTTTGCTTTGCCTGTGTTGCTTTGAACTTTAGTGTGTGTATGTGTGTAATTTTGTATTGTTATTGCTAAAAATTAACAATAATAACAATAATAATAAATTAGTGGCTAAAAGTTAACTTCAGTGGCCGTAGAATGGCTCGTTGGGTAAAGCACTTTCCATTCTAGAGTAAGAACTTGAGTTTTCATTCCAAGAACACATGTAAAGCAGGATGTAATACTGCTGTTTGATAGCCCCGGGCTCCTTGGTGAAGTGGGGAGGCAGGAATAAGAGAACCAGAAAATCCAATGACATCTAGACTGATGTACTCAGCAGTAAACTAGAGATCCAGTTTAAAAGAAGGTGACCCTCCCATTCACAAGAACATGCACACACGTCTACATACCATACACACATCATATGCTTGTACAGAGATTTCATGAAAATAAAAATTTGCATTTGTGGTGTTTAAATCATCTGTATTCCACAAGAAAGCCAACATTAATGGTTAACCAGAATTCCCAAATAAAGTAGTCCACATGTAAGGCCTTGAATATGAAAACATATATATATATATATATATACATACATATATACACATATATGGAATATTTGTAAATATTAACACACATATATATGCATGTGTGTGGGTGTAAATATTAACACACATATATATGCATGTGTGTGGGTGGTGGTATGAATAAGCTTATGTTAAGATATGGAAGCAGATTTAGTGACAAAACTTCAAGTTAAGGAAGCCAAGAAATTTTGTCACCTATTGAAGCTGGATGAGGAGTATTCTCTACTACTTTCTCTAGAGGACTTGATTCCCTGTTGGTAATTGTGAGAAATAAAATTGCATGTTTCATTTTAGAACAGACAAACAAAAAGAAAACAAAATGACTTGAGTTATCAGTTTTATTTTTCTTTCAAACAATATAGCCCAGCTGCGGTTTTCCTATCCTCTACTTCCAGCCAACTCTCTTTACCAGATCCACTTGTCCTCTATTCCTCTGAAAGATCGGGCCTCCCATTTCAACTGAATATGGCATAGCAAGATGCAATAAGACTAGGCATAAACCCTCATCTCAAGGCTGGGCAAGGCCACGCAGGTGGAGGAAACTGGTCCCAAGAACATACAAGAGTGGGGAGACACCCCACTCCCACTGTTAAGAGTCCCACAAAAACCTCAAGCTAAACAGCCACAGCCTTAATGTAGAGGACCTAGCACCGTCCTACACAGGCTCCATCATTGTGGCTTCAGACTCTTTGAGCCACTTAAGTCCTACATAGTTGATTCTAAGGGTTGTGCTCTTCTGGTGTCCTCAACACCTCTGGACCCTACAATTCTTCCTATTCCTTTTTCCATGGGGTGAGTTGAGCTCTTAGAGGAGGAAACTGATGGAGGTCTCCAATTTGTCCTCTCTCAGACTAATACTTGGCTCCCATCAGCCGCTGCAGGAAGACTCTCATGATGTTTGGGCTAGGCACTGATTTATGAGTATAGCAGAATATTATTTGTAATAATTTTATGTTAAAACCAGTGAAATATGAACAGAAAATCCTGAGTCCTCCTAAGCTATCCTTCAATCTAAGAGTTTAGAATTGAAAATTATTAAGAGCCAAGCTTCTTGCAAGGCCATGCACTTGGTGTGCTATAAAATAAACAAGATGTAAAAGGCAGAGGTGAGTACATGTTGTTGTTGTTGTTGTTGAAAAGTAGACCATCTACCCCCCAAAATGGCCACAGCGGGAGAAAAGAGTAATACCTAGATGATGTGTAAGACTGAACACCCCTGATTACTCAATCAATGAGAGAAAAGAGGGAGGCACTAGTGAGAGGCTCAGAAAAGTCTGTTCTCTTGTCTCAGAGTTTGCCATTGAGGAGGATGCCCTGGCACTGTGAAGTCTTGGAACACACTGGCTTTCTTTCATTTCTCTGAATCGTCTGTGTTCTTATCATGAAGTAGAGAACTTTGTTACTCACAGGTCCTTGATTGTGGAGTTCTGGATTTCAGAAATGCAGGGAATTCATTTATGCTGTTTTAAGTCACTTTTATTTCCACTACTTTGTTTGGCAAATCTAGTAGAATTAAACAAAACTGTTTCAGTATCCTACCTAGACTTTCCTATTTGTTTGAGGACAGGTGTACTTACATATCACACAAATACACATGAAGATATAGTTGGAATTTTCTTTGAGCTGCCAATCATCTCTTAAATAAAGACATAAAGACTTATTAATTATGAATGCTAAGCTTTAGCGTTGGCTTGTCCCACTAGCTCTTGTCACTTAATTTAACTTGATTCTTTTCATATATGTTTTGCCTCCTGGCTTTTTATGTTGTTTTTATTATATATGTCCTACTTTACTGCTTCCTCCATGTCTGTCTGTCTGGTCTCTGGCAATCCCTGGTGTCTCTAATCTTCCCCGCTACCCACAGACTAAATTCCTACTCCCACTTACTTTCCATGACTGTAAGTCCTGCCTATAGCTCCACCTCACTACTGGTCATTTAGCCTTTTATTAGACCAATCAGGTGCCTTAGGCAGGCAAGATAAAACAGCAGCATATTTCTACAAAATTAAATGAATGCATATTTCTATATAATTAAACATTCTGCAACTTAAAGAAATGCAACAAATCTTTACATAGTTAAAGAAATGCAACATGACTTTGCATAATTAAACAAAAATTCTGAAACAGAAGAAAAAATTTACCATATCCAAAGTTGAAAATTAATATGCATAGTCCATATCCAATACTTGCTTTTGCTCATTAGTTATTAATATAGAATATTCACAGTAACAAAGCATTATCATAACATATACCAATCCAAATAAACTTTCTTCATACATCCGGTGATTGGCTCAGATAGTGATTGATCATGAACAATTAAATGAATAAATGGGCTTTCTCCATGTCTTCTTGTCTGGAGCCTTTCGGTATAATTTTAACGTCCTTTCCTGTGAATTGGATGCTGCTTCCCAAGCCAGAGGACAAGATTGGGTTAGCTCTAGTGATTAAGCACCTTTGAGAAACCTGTCCTGAAATCATGGAGACAGCAGCAAATCTTCACTAGAGGTTAAGGACTCTGATATTTTAGTGCAGCAAGATAAAGTTTCCTGGGGATACAAACCAACTTCATGCTAGTATTCCAATAAGAATGGAGTCCTGGTAGTTAACTAATGATGCATATTTAAAAACCTTGGATGATGTTTATTTTTTTTATTTATTTATATTTCTAAACTAAGTTTTGTTTTCTTTTTTGCAGAAAAAATAAATTAGGAAAGAATAAGATGAGTTGAGAAGAACAAGAAAAATAAAGTAAATATCAAATGAGCAGATTGTGTACTCAAAGTATAGTGAGTGAATGTGATTTCATACATTTATACAAATACATTGAAAACAAACATTTTCTATTTCACCAACTTCTGTATACAATTAGATTTCCCAATCACATTTTTATTTTTTCCAATAAATTTGCATCTTTCTTATTTATTTTTCATCAATACTGTTATTAATCTTTTGTACAAAATGCATTCTAGGAAACCAGGTCAGGATTGTATTCATATGAGCTAAATAATAATATAAAAATTAATGGAAGCATGAATGCATGATATTGCCTTGTTATAATGTTATATGCAGTGGTTCAATATACACTAGTGGCAGCAAAGGATAATAATATTAATTGAAATAAAAAATAACAATTTTATTTTTGCCAGATAAAATGTTCTCTCCAGTTGTGGCATGGAAGCCTGGTATGTCACCTGTGGCATGTCAGGTCACTATATTAAATTGGTTTACTGTCATACCTTTATCTTTGTATTTTACATTTTATATGCAATGTAATAAAATGAATTTTATTAACAAAATAATATCTTTTATTTTGAGTGTAAACTGTCTTTTTCTTTCAAAGAGAAATCTTTTGTTAGAAATATTACCAGAGACATAGGCTGGTTGCAAACAATTCTATCACCTCAAGTAGCATTTCCTCCAAATGGCCTGCACTGAGTAGACTCATGGGTAACAAAAAGAAAAGAGAAGAAAAGAGGGGGGAAGGGAAAGGAAGGGAAGGGAGCACATGAAATTGGGAGAACATAGTGGAGAGGATGGTATGGCAGAGGAAATCCTTTTTATGTATGCAATAATGTATCAAACAATACAAGAAACTCTGCAATACTTTATTAATAATAAGTTATTATTATAACTTTCCACTTATACCTAAGTTTATGCTAAAAATGTATTGATAAATTATTTTGTCTAGTAAAGACATTACTATTTTATTTAATAACTAGATTCAAGGAAATAGTCAGGACATTGCCAACGTAAAGTTTATACATTTAATAACATGAATAAGTAGTAGAATTCCCGAAGTCTTTGGAGAAACTATTTTTCGATGATAATTTTTGAGATCAGTCTGTTAGTATGATATTTGAAACATATTTAAAAGCTTCAAAAGAGCTAGTGAGAAAAAATACACAAAATTTTGAGTATAACATATGAAACGTTGTATAGTATATAATTAGCTTACTGCTTCATCTTGTCTGTTATGATCCCTATGCACATGCCAAAAGCAATTTCTGAGCATGTTTTGAAAGGAACTTCTGAGTTGATTTAGATTTTTACTTCTTTTTTCTTACTGTAGAATTAGAGAAAATACCCTATATTAAGCCTTCATTGAATATTTCAGCCACATAAAAACACTTAAATTGTTTTTGACTGCCTCATTCTGTACATAGCATATGTAATATCATATTTCCAGTCTATAAATATGAAGCCAATGCTATTTAAATGTTTCTCCCCTGTGTGTGTGTGTGTGTGTGTGTTTGTATGTATGTGTGTGTGTAACCATGTGTATTTGTGTGATAAACTTTGGAAAAAACAATACTATATCTAAAACTTGTTTGATTTCTATCTAATAAAATTTATTGATGGGAAAAGTAAATAAAGCAGTATTATGTAAGAAATATAATGGTTTTTATATCCATTTTCTTATTTAGGTTAAAAATTTTAAAGGATCAATATCAATATCCCTACAGCTATAAAATCCAATAACCATGATTTTAAAAATACTTTGAAGTGATGCAGTGAAGAGAATTAGGATTCAATGTTATGTCATATTCTTTCTACTAAAATGTGCTTTCTTGGGATTAGAAATCTTCTTTAATATTCAAAGACACATTATTTATATATCAGAAATAAATGATTTTTAATGATTGAATACACAGATTTTAAATACAAAAAATATGAAGGCATTGTTTATTTTCTCATCAATCTTTTAAAATTTGTTTTGATTAAACTAAGTTTTCTGCCTTAGCCTGAAAATGTCAGCTTTTCTTTATTTTATTTATTGGTTTAGTGGGTTATGTAGGGGGAAGGAAGAAGGGGAGAAGAGAAGAGAGAGAAAGAAGAGAGAAGAGAGAGAAACGAGGAGAGAGAGAGCTAGAGAAAGGAGAGCTAAAGCTTCCTCTTCCAGAGGGAGATGAAAAAAGAAAGCACATTGAGAAACAAATGAAAAAAATAGGAACAATAAAAAACAAAATTAAATATTTTCATGTGTTTAGTTTACCTGTGGGAAGTAGAGATAATTTCATCTTATTATTTTAAATTAACATTTAAGAATATCATTGTTTGGAATCTGGGTCACCATTACTTTAAATATTGTGTGCTCACCAAATGTTGGATGAATCTTAAAAGAAATAGTGATTTCTAGCATCAATATCTGGTTATTGTTTTGGAGGTTTAATATAATTAATTATAAATCAAATAAATCAAATATTATATAAATTTATATACAAATCAAATAACTGTCTTCTATAATTTCAAGGCATCAGGATCTATAGCATATTCAACACGTGTGTTTTGTCAAAGAAATTACCTTAATTCAAAGTATCTACACATATCCAGTCAATTAGTACATTCCTATGTATAAAATTAGTTAAAACATTACTTAACCTTAATATTATAATTCTCTCACCTTTTCTTCATTCAAAAAGAACCAACCAAAGAAGCAAAAACACCAATTACCATGCTCTTGAATGCCAGGAATCTAGGAAAGATTTGTGGCTTAGCTCATCTATTTTCCCCAAGAAATTCCACCCTTTACCAGAAGCATACAAAAGTAATTTAAAAGCAAACCAGTGAATGAATAAAATGAATGTTAGGTATTAATTTACTCTATTTTATGTATTCTTTCTGTATATTTATTAATATATATGCACTATATCAAACAATATGTATCTGTAATATATAGAGATTGAATAAAAATAAAACATTAAATATAATATCTAACATATATTAACATGAATAGAGAGAATGTATAAAATAATATATATAAATAATTTATAACAGATGATGTATATCTTCACATCACATACAGATATATCACTACATTTCAGAAATTCCCATGTTCATAACTTTTAAGTGGCCCTTTTTACCCAGCTTTTCTGGGGTGTCATATATTTTTGGGGTATGAAGGTATGAAGATCAACATCTGTAATTAAACAGCATATCCTCACAATGCTCTTAAAGAACTGATAGCAAGCCAGGCAGTGGTGGCGCATGCCTTTCATTCCAGCACTCGCAAGGCAGAGGCAGGTGAATCTCTGTGAGTTTGAGGCCAGCCTGGTCTACAAGAGCTAGCTCCAGGACAGGCATCAAAGTTACACAGAGAAACCCTGTCTCAAAAAACAAAAAAACAAACAAACAAAGGCTGACAACAATAATAGACTGGTGGTCCTCGCAGGTATTATTATGGGAATAGGTGATGGACTGGGAGAATAGTTCTCCATTTATAGGCAAATCTCAGAGTTTGGGGAGATATATCTTTTTTAAGCATAATTTCAAATCAGATCAATTATCAAATTGTGGAATTGTCATCTTGTGGTTTTTTTGCTAGTTGTTTGAGTTTAAGCCACCTGTGTTGGTCAAAGGTCATCAAAGAGACAGAAGTAAGTACTAGTAGGAAGATTAGATCCATATTTAGATACATATAAACATACATAGATGGATATATAGGTGATAGACATGTGATAATCAGATAACAGATAAATATAACATATCTAGATGAAAGACAGATGACTGTAGGTAGATAGATATATAAAAATAAAGGAATGTTAGTTAGGATAATTATAGAAATTGGCCTATTTGACTATGAATGCTAGTTCTCATAATAGACTACTTTCAACCTGTGGACCTTGAGAAACCAATAGTCTGAGGGTATTCAAGTCAGAAGTACCAAGGTTCAAGGACCAAAGAAGCCAATCGTGCACCTCTCAGTTGAATCAAAGGCCTAAGACCCATGAGAGGCTTTCTCTAATAGTGTCAGTCTGAAGTCACAGAAATCTAAAGATATTCAGTCTAAGGGCAAGATAAGAAGCATTTAACTTAAAAGAAGAGGAATAAGTCCTTCATTTTTTATGCCTTTTTGTTACTCTCTGTGTTCCATGTTATTACATATTGCTCCCATATCAAAGATAGATTTTTTCCCTCATCTTGTCCTCTAACAGATGAGACAATTTCCTCTGAAAACAGTTACAGCTACAGCCATGAATTGCTTCTCAATTATCTTTCAGCTAACACTTAAACATTGTGTTGTCATTAGGAGTACATGTCATTATAAGCATTATGAAAATTGCATCTGTCTTGAGGTGGCATGTCTGCTGGACATCCCTGGGCTAGGTGGCACTGTGCTTCTGAGTGACATGTATCATCAGTGCTGAGATGGGTATCCAGTTATCAACCACATCACACAGCTATGGCATGCCTTCTTTAGTATACTACAATGCCTACTCTGATTGATAAGGCTTGATAATTGAGTACATGTCCAAAGTTGAAATTATTCACTGTATCAGTAATATCAGTCATATCTCAGTAAGCAGGCTCTTTTGTTGCAGAGGGCCACAACATGAAAACTGCCAGGAGCAATAGGAATAAATGAGTAACCAAGTGTGAAGATCCTGGAGGACATATTATATGACCTGGGAGTAAGTTAAAAAAATACACAAGGTTTCCTGCTTTGAATGATGCTGGGGTTTCTTAAGGTCTTAGAAAAATTGGACTTAGCTGAGGAATTCCATTTATCTATAAATAACAGGGGATATTTGCCAGATAGAATTCCTTTCTGGGAAGCCGAATGATCGTTAAGGATGAGATATTGAAAGAGCTGGGACCTAAGCCAAGTTTCTCTGACATCAAGTTTGACAGGGTTTCTGTTCAACTAAATGTATAAGATTTAGACTCAGAACAGTTTTAAAAGCAAAGGGAAACTTATCTTGTGTCTGCTGGAGATTCTTTACATAAATTTTACATAAGTAAAAAGAGTGTGCCAACCGTGTCAGATTCCATTAATTACTCATGTATACTGATTGAATTAGATGCTGCCCACATAGCACTTTTTATTTTCATCTCTAACTGTCTTTATCTGTACATGTGATAAGTAAATATCAGACTCTAAAATAGAAATGAACAATGTTGACTAGAATTCTAACATTGTGTGTGCATGTACAGTGATATAACCATGTGAAATACTTCCATTATGTTTCACAGAGACAGAGACATATGCTTCCTTGAATTCAGTACAATCATTCATGGTAATGTGTAAATAAATGCTAACCATTCAAAGTGTAAGTTGCAAAAAGGTTTCTTTACCTTTTACCTCTAAATAAATTTATGGAACTAAATATCAGTTAGGATGCTTTTCCTGCAAAAATGTCTGATTCTCATATAATATAAAATACATTCCCTCTTAAACTCCAAAGTCATATTCAATGACTGATTTCTCACACAGGCCTCAGTGTTTATACAAGGAGTTGATATTTGAACAGCCCCAAAATATCTCAGTTTACTTGCTCCTGGCAACTCCCGTTTCACAGAATATAAAGTTTCTGTAATGACAGCTCAAAACTGAAATAATTCTCATTTTCAATAGATTTAAGTGAGTAATGAGAGTCCTGTGTAATTGACGAGAAATCATTTTACCTTCTAAATTAGGAAGTCATGTAGGTCACAAGAAATTTTATTTAAAATGAGTTGAAAATTAATGCTTTACTTCCTGTGGGAGGGGAAATATATAATCTTGAATTTAATAGTTAGATAGTGGAATAAGGTAAATATTTCTGGAAGAAATGAAAACCCCTATAATGGGAAAAAGACAAAAATTTTAAGACAATCACCGCATTTTAGAAGTCAAATAAAAAGTCTAAAGCAATCAACTGAGGAAAGACCTGTAATCCCACAGGATTCAACAGAAATACACAAAGATACTTAACATCGAAAAAGAAGGTTAAGATCATATTTGGCTGAATATATATGATACAAAATATTTATAAACTAGCAGTCAGAAAAAGAGTAAAGTGATAATATCAACTCTATATACAAACTGTCATCTTGAAGTGTTAAAATAATCAAGGACCAAGTAAGTAAAAATTTCATAGAGCAGACATAAGTAAAATGAGAAGAAATCATAGTGCAATGATATCAAGGACTCTGAAGTCATGTTGCAAATTTTGCTTCAGAAAAATAAAAGCAAGTAAGTTAAGCTTCATCCAGGTAAGAAATAAGTGAATTATTAATGCTGTAGCATGCATTAGTTGCTGATTTTTACTGCATTCTAACCAGAAATGAGATACATATTCTTCAAAATTTACAAAAATTCTGAGGTAGATAAGGTTTGAAAGTTCTATTTTGTGTCTTTATAAGTAGACATTGCCGTGCATTCATTCACTATATTTTGAACCTTGTTACCTCATTGTAATATAGTTTATTGATGCTCAACCAAACTGGAATCCAATTTCATGCCCTCTTATTTGTTCTGTTTTTTTTTTAATAACTGGAGTCCATTTAGTTCTCTCTGCATATGCCTGGTTGTGTGGCCATTCACTGAGACATACCAAACTACCAAAGGTCACCCACATTTCCAAAGGAAAGTACCTCTCTCAATTAATTTTCAATGCTTCTTCCTGGATTGGTGTAACTCTGGGAACCTTCTCACATACATTTGGGAATTTTGATTGGCTTGATCTTGTGCAAGTCTTGTGTAAGAAATAATAGCTGCTGTGTGTTGATGCATATGATATCCTGAAGACAGCATTTCTTATGCCTTTCTTCTACATTCTCCAGGTCTTAAATTCTTTCCACTTCTTCTGAGATAATCTCTAAGCCTTGGAGGGGTTAAGTTGATAAAGATGATTCATTCACATCTCAGCCCTCCAAAGTTACTGATACCAGACAATTTGACGGAGTGCCCACATTAACCACTGCCCACTGTCTTAGAAGCTTTACTAATGTTGAAAGCAGTACAAATATGCATGCACCAACAAAATGCTTAGATAATAATTTGACAGTTTGGCTACTTAGAAAAACAACAGTAGATCATCCCTGGGACCTATAATTTCACCAGTCATGGGCTTTTGATGAAATTCATAGTTACAAGCAGAAATACCAAGAATGGAACAGACTTTATATGTAATCAGAAAGGATTTTAATAGCAAAGAAGGATTCTCAGGCAGATGACTAGGATCTGGATTCTGACTTTGTCCTGAAATATTTGTCTTTGTGCTAAGTTTTGAAAACTTCCATGTATCCATTTTCTACTCTGCATTTGTCACCGATTAATATGGCAAACAAATTGTTATGCATAAATTGTGCCAAATAAAAATAATATATAATGAGCACTATAAAATTGTTATATTAATACAGTGGTAATTACCTCAGGATTTCAGAAGAGTGAATTAAATTATAAAGTGTAGAAAAATAGAGGAACTTGTCTACATATGCCCAGCAAGCAAATGGTGAGAGCAATACTTGCATCATTAGAATTTGCAGTAAATGTGCTTAGAATAAGAACATAGCCATATAGAAGCACCTGAAACAGAGATATGCAAGAGGTAAGAACATATATCACATGTTAAAAAAAAGAACTCCCTACACCTTTGTCTAGCAGCAACTGAGGTCTTAGAATTCAAGTTGGAGGAAGAAAGTACTGCTTTGGAACAGAAAAAATAGGGAACTGTTCGGACATGTCTTGTGATTTTACTCTAATCTGTTTTCAGTTTATAAATGGTAGCCCTCTTCCCCCCTATAAATATGTATCACCCTCTCATACACTACATGTCAAGAAAAGTTTCACTTCCTTCCATTCCTCCCAATCCTTTCCCCTACCTGCCCTCTCCCCCAGATCCACTAATCCTTCAGTTCCCTTTAATAAAGAGCACAACATTCAGGGGTATCAACCCAACATGGCATAACAAGTTACAATATGATGGGGCACAACTACAAACTTATTTCAATATTACTAATCTATTTCTATCACTTGAATGACCTTCAGTTGTATTCCTCATGCTTTCTAGCCTGTAGTCCTTGGGGACATGCCTATGTGCTCTAATGAAAGCAACATAACTATGGTAGTTTGGATGTAATTGGTCTCATGATGCCATACATAGTGGCACACAAATGTGCGGCTTTGTTGGAGTGGGTGTGGCCTTGTTGGAGGAAGTGTGTCACTGTAGGGGCGGGCTTTGAAGTTTCCTATGCTCAGGATATCACCAAATGTCTCATTTGACTTCCTGTTGCTTGCAAGATGTAGGACTCTCAGCTATTCCTCCAGAACTACATCTGCCTGCACACTGCCATGCTCTCTGCCATGCTCTCTGCCATGATGGTAACAGATTGGAGGTCTGAAACTGTTCTTTCTAAAAGTTGTCATGGTCATGGTGTCTCTTCACAGCAATAGAAACCCTAAGTAAAACAATAATTATAACTCAAATCAAGCTTAACAACAAATCATGAACGTAATGACCAATTTCCCTTAGGTAGATATATATGTTTGAGAATAGGGGATGTTTTCTAGTTCATCTATTATACCTATTATTATAACCAATGATATCTGGAATAACTTTACCATAAAATGTATAATAATCATAATGAGTTTATTTTTTCTGTATCAGTATCAATAACACACATATTCTAAAATTCATATGTAATTGTCTTTGATTTTTGTAAGTCATATGTTCTTTTTAGGTGTTTTTATAGGAAGCAAAATTACCTGTACTATCCTATCACTCAAAATTAATCAGACAAAAGATACAAAATTTTCAAAAATGTACCAATGTTTGACACTCAAATAAACAATGGCTATTCTAGACATATACTGGCAGTTACTCTCATTAAAAATACTCTCAACTACACAGTTAAAACTGCAGCATTTTATCGTGTTTGGAAGCCTTGCAGAAGTTTAGTAATGAAGAAGTGTTTTAAAGCATCTAACTGTGCACTGCTAGTGGCTATCTAGCTTTAAAGAAAACCACATTACTAATCTTCTTTGAATTAAAGAGAAATATTTTAGGGTATCATCATTCTTTTTGTTATTTATTAGAATTGCTATATACATGTGAGATATAGATGTTTTCTAAACCAAGAAAACAGATTCTCATTTTTCTTTCCAGAAATCTTACCATTGGCTGCTAACTGAATGCCACTGAAGGGACTATAATCAATCATGGTGTGCAATGCATTCCAAAAATAAGGCAAAAATAGCAATATAGAGGGAAATAATGCTTCTGTGCAAATAAATTACATGAGATTTCAGGGATCGGGACGCTGGACATTTAACTTTGAGTATTTCCCCCATGCTTCCATTCCAGTTCAGTGCAGAGCCTCCTGCATCCAGCAAAGCCTTTTGTTGCAGCTCACAATGGTCCCCCAGTCCTGCAGCACAGGATGACTTTCCGAGCTACATTTCTCTCTTTATCTTGAACTGGCAATGAAAGTCGTTTGTTACTGAAAGAGTAACCATTAGCATTTACATGTTAGCAATAAAGAATAAAGAAACATTCACTTCATTTAATGTTGAATATCAGATTATTTTGTCAAGCATCCATTTCTCACTTTCCAATCTCTTTTCTGACAAAAGAAAAAAAACTGAAAGTGAAATTCTGTGCACTTTCTAGGGTTTTTTTTTATTTTGGATATGGAATGCTATATACAGGCTCATAATTGGAAAGCTTGGTTCCAAAATGTAAGACTCCTCTTTCTCTTTTATCTTCATTCTCTCAGAAAACTGTCAGAACTGCATGTGAATCCAGCATACACAACAAGTAGAAGTTTTGAAATTTAAACTATCCTTCACTGTGGGGAGTAGAGAATGATGTCCTGAGTAAATGTGGGGTTCTGATATGGGCATGGGCCATGTCAAAAATGTCAATACTTCAACTCCATTGGATTGACAAAGCCTCACTCAGGTAAGGCTCAGAGGAATGACAAAGCTTCCCCTAGGTCCCTGTGTGGATATTAATAGTGTGTGCAGAGAATATCCATCATTGCTTTCTTTTTCTGTATGAGACTGACTCTATTGGGATTAACTAAATTTGCCTCCTTGCTCAGCTCTCTCTATCTAGAAACCTTGCTCGCTCATTAATATGTGTGTAACAATGTCAGCTTCTGTTCAGCTGTATATTGAATCTCCACCCTCCTTTTGAACTGCATATAATAAACATTCTGAGCGTTTTGGGTGCAGTGACCTATTCATCAGAGAGCAGAGATTTCCTGATACCAGATTTTGATGTGTCTATATGTTTATTACTTCATCCCTTTATGTCTCTAGTCATGATTCTGGGATTCTGCAAGAGTTGGCATTTCCTTGACCCATTTAATCACAACTTGCATATTTAAAAGTATTTTTTGAATCCACCATGATCAAGCCAGCTTCATTCCAGAGTTGCAGGAATGGTTCAACATATGAAAACGTGTCAATGTAATCCACCATATAAAGAACTGGAAAACCCACACAAGATCATCTCATTAGATGCTAAAAATTCTCTGACAAAAAACAACATCCCTTCATGATAAAGGTTTTGGATATAGCAGGAATATAGGGAACATAACTAAACATAATAAAGGCAATGTATTGCAAGCTAACAGCCAACATCAAACTAAATGGAGAGAAACTCAAAGAGATCCCACTGAAACCAGGAACAAGTAAAGGTTGTTCACTCTCTCCATATCTATTCAATCGAGTTCTTGAGGTTCTAGCTAGAGCAATAAGAAAAAAAAAGGAGATCAAGGAGATACAAATCAGAAAAGAAGAAGCCAAACTCTCACTATTTGCTGATGATATAATAGTTTATATAAGCGACCCCAAAAATTCTACCAAGGAACTTCTACAACTCAAAAGCACCTTTAGTAATGTAGCAGGATACAAGATTAACTCAAAATAATCAGAAGCCCTCCTTTTCACAGATAATAAATGGGCCGAGAAAGAAATCAGAGAAACATCACCCTTCACAATAGCCACAAATACAATACAATATCTCAGAGTAACTCTAAGCAGACAAGTAGAACACCTGTAAAACAAGAACTTTAAATCTTTGAAGAAAGAAAATGTAGAAGACACCAGAAAATGGAAAGATATCCCATATTCTTAGGTAAAGAGGATTAACATAGTCAAAATGGCAGTCTCCCAAAAGCAATCTTGAGATTCGATGCGATGCCAAGCAAAATTCCAGCAACATTCTTTGCAGACCTCGAAAGAACAATGCTCAACTTCAAATGGAAAAGCAAAAAACCCAGGATAACCAAAGCAATCCTGCATAATAAAGGAACATCTGGAGTCATCAGAATCCCTGACTTCAAACTCTACTACAGAGCTACAGTACTAAAAACAGTCTGGTATTGGCATAAAAACAGACAGGAGGACCAATGGAACCAAATGCAAGACTCAGAAATCAATCCACACAGCTATGAAAAACTAATTTTTGACAAGGAAGCAAAAATATAAAATGGAGAAAAGAAAGCATATTGAACAAATGGTTCTGGCATAATAAACACGTAGAAGAATGAAAACAGGTCCATATCTATAACTATGCACAAAACTCAAGTGCAAATGGATCAAAGACCTCAACATAAAGCCAACCACACTGAACTTCACAGAAGAAAAAGTGGGAAGTACACTTGAATACATTGGTACAGGAGACCACTTCCTAATAGCAAAGACACTGAGAGAAACAATTAATAAATGGGACTTCCTGAATCTGAGAAGTTCTGTAAAGCTAAGGACACAGTCAATAAGACAAAACACCAGCCTACAGAATGAGAAAAAAAATCTTCACTAACCCCACATCATACAGAGGTCTGATCTCCAAAATATATAAAGAACTCAAGAAATTGATCAACAAAAGAACAAATAATCCAATGAAAAAAATTAAGTACAGACCTAAACAGAGAACCCTCAACAGAGGAACCTAAAATGCCTGAAAGATACTTAATGAAATGTTCATCATCCTTAGTCATCAGAGAATGCAAATCAAAGCAACTCTGAGACTCCATCTTATACCTGTAAGAATGGCCAAGATCAAAAACACTGATGACAACTCATGCTGGAGAGGATGTGGGCTAAAAGTAACACTCCTCCATTGCTGGAGGAAGTGTAAATTGGTACAGGTCCTTTGGATATCAGTATGGCGATTTCTCAGAAAATTAGGAAACAACCTTTCTCAAGATTCAGCAATATCACTTTTGGGTATATACCTAAAGGATGCTCAATTGTACTACGAGAACACATGCTCAACTATGTTTATAGCAGGATTGTTTGTCATAGCCAGAACCTGGAAACAACCTAAATGCCCCTCAACCAAAGAATGGATAAGGAAAATGTGGTTCGTTTACACAATTGTAGGGCTACACAGCGGAAAAAAAATAATAACATCTTTAAATTTGCAGGCAAATAGATAGATCTAGAAGACATCATATTGAATGCGGTAACCCAGACCCAGAAAGAGAAATATCATATGTACTCACTCATAATTGCTTTTTAAACATAAAACAAAATAAAAACAAGCCTATAATTCACAACCTCAGAGAACATAGACAACAATGAGGACCCTAAGAGAGACATACATAGATCTAATCTACATGGGAAGTAGAAAAAGACAAGATCTGAGTAAATTGGGAGCATGGGGACCATGAGAGAGGGTAGAATGGGAGAGGAGAGGAAGGGAGGGAGCAGAGAAAAATATATGGCTCAATAAAAACAGTAAAAATTTAAAATAATGATAATGACAAAAAGTAATTTTTCTTAATTATAGCTAACTAATCAATGTTTTTTACCTGTATGTTAATTTTGAGACTTAAATAGATTTTACAAAGCAGATTGGTTACTACAGCAAGATCATATATCTCTTCTTAATATTCCTTACAAGCATAACAATAAAAACCATTGTCTTTGTAATGCATACAGTGAGTGTAGTATGATCTTCTAAGTTTCTGAGATCAACTACTATAGCATCTCCTAGAGCCTGGCAACCTTTCTATCCAGAAAAAAACATTTTATACCCTTTTATCAAGACATGCTCCTTATCTTCCTCTACATAGTATAATGATGATCATTCAGGGTAGAGGGAGGTGGGGCTGGACCTGAGAAGAGTTAGGGTAGCGATGAGGGCAGAATGTGGTTAAAATACTTGGTATGAAATTCTTGGGGAATTAATAACATTATTATTTTAAATTTAATCATAAAATATAGTTAGCATTTGAGAAACATACACTTAGATAGCTCTGTCTAGTCTTATTAGAGTCAATTAAAAAACATGTATCAATCTTTTCTGCAATGGTATCTGTGGTTAAATTGTCTTTTTGGGGTCTTCCCATTTTCTCCCCTGAGAACAGAAGAATAGAAACATGCCACTGTGGTTCACTCATACATAAACACATGCACACAAGGGCTCATACACAAGCACACACACACGCACAGAAAAGGAGAAACAGAAAGACAGAGACAGAGTGCAAAGGGAAAGAGAGAGTTTTAATCCCAACATACAAGATTTCATATTGCTCTTTTTTAAGTTATGACCTGCTCTAGTACACTTCTAGTTTGCAGTCTGTGTAGCTGTCTACTTCTCATAAAAGCTGGGGATTGGGACTCGTTCCTTCATATTAGTATCAGTCTTGTGCTATAGTATTTTTACACATATTTTTTCATTCTTTTTTATACATGCGTATTTTTGTATGCATGTATAAATGTGTGTAAGCTTTCACATTTGTGTGCACTAATCCAGTCTCTGTGTGACACCATATACTCGTGTAGGTTAGAGAACAAATGTGCATTACACTTTATTGAATTAAAACTCTTGTGAATTTTTTCTTATATTTTGTTATTGTTTGTTTGTGGCTTTTCTGCAAACTGCCATGCATATGCGTTTCACCATGAACTTCTGCATAATCTGTTTTTCTATCCTCCTTATTCCTATAAGAACACTGAGTGTTCAGATGTTGACATTGAATGTTCAGCTTTATATAGAACCCTATAAGCTAGTGTGGTAAGGTGTCTTATCACTATAATCTCTCTAGCCCTAATCCTTCATAGTGCTGGGCCACATACTTAAGCCAAAGCTGAGAGTTAAGAACCAAAAAAGGCTATCAGATACATCAACATATAAATAATCCACATATACAATTTAATTTTCTGATTTGATTGATTAAACTGTCAAAAGTATTGTTTAAGAATGTCATGTCTGGATAGGTTCATACCAAGAAGAGCAATGTCAACTATATCACTTAAATATGACCAACTGAACATAGTGAGAGACACATGGACACTTGATTATAGTCAGTTACAGAAAGAAGAACCCTTCACTATAAAATATCTCTTTTGCTCTTACTATCAGTTCATTACAGCCTATATGGCATGATTTTTATTGCACTTCCATATAACTCTATTTGCAAATATCAAACACACCTGTCAGCAAATAGCATTCCATTCTTCTTACAATTATTCATAAATAATGAACTAAATGTTAACATTTGTCTCATTGGCTGATAATTTTCACTATGCATTGGCTTTTAAATTGGATTTAGAAGATGAAAAGAAGCAAAGGTAAACATTGGTGAACCTCAAGGATACCGTCACTTCTAGACAATAATTTCCAAGAGAATGATTGATGTAGAGTTGCTCCTTATTTTGTAAATATAGAATTAAATACAACTTAATGGATTTCTTTTTTCACTAGATTCAGAGAACTCAGAGTTCTTAAGGGGACTAAAACTTACTAGGCTCTTTTCATAATGATAAAGTCACAAACTTCAGTTTCACAACAAGAAATATATTGATTACTGAGGTCCTTTAGCCAGCTTCAAAATCAATTTCATCTCACATATTAGTGGGACTGGATGTTGGCCTTACTCTGCAGATTATTTTATTATAAACATTAACATCTCTTGAGTTCAACTCCTTCATAAGAAACAGTTTATCAAGGCATAACACACAACTTAATATTTGAGTTTATCTGTAAAATATGTTTCATTTCAATATATAGGATGCTCATCCATGATCATTGTTATGCTGTTTTCCGAACATATAGCTCTCTGGTAAGTGAGCCAGGAATCATAAGTATTTTAAGTAATAGAATTATTTATTATTTTTAAACATTGGCATAAATATAGTTACTTACATAAATTTAAAAGGCCTTCGTAATCATAGATTCAATATCTTCATTTTCTTGGCAAATTTGAAAATGCCCAAATGACCAATTTTATCCAAAGATGACATTTAAAGAGTTCCTGGACATGGCTAAGGAATACCAAGGAAGTTAAAAAGAGAAAGAGCAGCATACTTTATTGGCATCTAAGTGTGAAAAGCATTATTAGAGGCAGGCTCATATGAAATACCAACTCCCAAAAAGAAGCAATTGTGGACAGCTTGCCACATAGTAACATGGAACTTATCTGGGCTCCTGAATAGAAGCATCAGCAAGAACAATCAAAACTTTCTAAGAAAGTGGATATATTTTCTTTTTGAAAATAGTTTTAAATAAACAGAGTTTATGCCCAGTTATGTTTTAAAAGCAATGAAAATGAGGATTAACTTAATAGAATAACTCTAATATTTTGTGTTTGAAATATATCTACCTTTAATTCTTATACCCATTATTAATTTATTTCTAGACAATTTTCATTCTTTCAAAGCTGTGAGTGCTTACGTATAAAAATCTAAGAATTAGCTATACAGAGTTATGATGTATGTCCAAATACCTACCACCATAACAATTGGACACTAAGAATTCTCTCTTCTTGAACTCATAAGAAGCAGAAATGAAAGAAACATATCTACTTAACAAATTTAGAAATATCAGAAAAATTATATTCAGAGTCCCTAACATTTTGTCTACTGTAATTACAACACAACACCTCATTTTATGGAACTCTAAGTTCAATTTATAGTGCCAATATGTAAGGGAAGTTATAATGATCTTAAAACATTATTGTAAAAGATTTAATTGTAGTGCAATTTAAGTAAATTAACTGTTACCATTGCTGTTGATAATGATGATGATAAAACAACTACTTTAATAATGTTATAGTGCTATCAAGAAATTGTAGTCTATTTACTGTAAAAATGAATATTTTATTTTTTCTTTTACAATTAAATCAATCTTCCCAACTTAATGGATAATCTTAAATAAAGATTGCAAAATGGCATAAGAATCTGAAAATGCCACAACATTTTTTCATTATCATAAAATATTTACATTGCCAAAAAGTCTTTCTTTAATTTTCTATTGACCTTTATTGGGAAATTTTCATAAGCATATGTAATTTTGTAGTCTAAATGTAATCAGTTGTGACCTTAATGGTTAGCTAAATGAAAAGAAATTAAATCATTTTGGAAATTGGATTTATTTTATTCATATAGCATATCATCATGGAATGGAGACAAGAGAAAATGATAAGTGATAATATATCATATATATAAGAAATAACCAACTGTGGCCTATTATTCTTACCTTGATCACATCTATAACACAAAAAACAATTAGTGGTTTGGGTTTGGAATTGATAGAGTCTAGTTGTGACATTAATAGAAAAAAGTCAAATACTTTAATGCCTTTGAAATTCTGTAATTTAATTTTTATTACATCCACAATTAATTGTTTTGCGCTTTTCTTTCCCTTATTAAAATCCATTTTCTAAACAAAATAGCAGTTGTTCCGTCACTGGACCCGTACCATGAACTTCATATAAATTGTGCCCTTTCAGTCCCATGAGAACCATGTACTTTGGCTTCAGTTTCTGATGAGGGCTGGGATGGGATTCATTGCCCGAGCAGCGTTACTTCCCTTTTTCAGATTGCTAACTTCCATCATTTCAACAGAATCTAAGTGAGCTAAAAGAACAATATTTCAGGTCATTACAGCTTCCTTTCGAGTTGAAATGTCGTCCTACTTCACTTCTTATCAGATCACTACTAGTTTATGTATCCAGTTAAAAGCTGTCACCAAGTACAAGAAATATAGTGCATACTTTTTCTGTCTTCACCCTTGCAAGAAAGCTATAATTCGCACAACAAGTTACACTATAAATTCTAACATCTAATCTCATTGAGTAGCTGAATGTATCAAGTGAAAATTGATTGCAACTATTTTTCTAGGGAATTCAATCTCAATATTGAAGAGCATTTCTGGTAAGCCAGACAATGCAATATATTTAGTCTCCAAAGTTCATGGAACATAGGGAAGTTTTTGATGTATGATTTTTATCCTTAGAAGAAAAAATTTTTAATATACTCAGGTATTGTGCTTTTCAGACACAGCCAATTATTGCAAATGCAAAGTAAGGGATTTTAAATAAAAGAATCCATCAATATTCACTAAAATATTTGATGTTTAATGTTGGTATACTCTTCCCTGTATTCTACCAAATCAAATAATGTCTTTTTGAGTCTAGTACCAAGATTTCTAATGTAGTAAAACAAATGGCTTCAATTTACTTTTAACATAATAATATTACGGCTATGACATTTAAAATAACTTTCTTTTACAAAATAAATGTGGAAAATTACCTACATAGTACATAATATCTAAGAATTTTGTTAGTGTTCAAATTTTTATGAATAGACATAAACTATCAAAGCATAAGATTACAAGATTCCAATTTGATAAAAAAAAAAGGAAGAAAAAATATTCTAAAAGGAATTAGGAACTTTCCTGACCAGACTTTCTTTTGGATTTTTTGGATTTTCTGGTACAACTCTCATGTGTTTCAATCTGGCCTAGAGCTCACAGTAATTATTGAGTCATGTCTGACCTGAAACTTCTAGTGTCCTCCTGCCTCCAATTCCCAAGTGCTGGAATTACGGACATGCTCTATAATGGCCCTAAGACCTATACATTTGATATTGTGTTTGAGATTTTCTTTTTTTTCTCTATTTCTCACTTTTCCCCCTTGTAAATCTTAGTTGTGTTCTGTGTTATGTTTCCTTCTTCTCTCTTTTCTCCCTTCTTACACCTTGCTCTTAGAACCTCTTTCTCTCTTTCTCTTTCTCCCTCTTTCATTCTCTCTCTCTTTCCTTCCCTTTCTGTTTTATCCTTTCCCCAAATGACGAATTTCATCTTATTAGGATAAAATTTGCATTTTTGACCAAGACCTTCTATTAGAAAATGAAACTAGCCTCAGCAAAGTACTCAGGATGTGACATGTTGATAATGTTAACTACTGCTTCTTTTAAAACAGGATTTTATTTTTATAATTCCTTGAGAATTTGATAGAATGTATTTTTTTATAAAGAACCAAAGCAGTTTCTTTACTCATAAAAGGTAATCAGAGTATATAAAGGGAAATCACATATCACCTCCCCTTTGCTGTTTAAATCTAAAAGGATGGTTTTAACTTTAACATAGTAAAATTACATATAACAAAGCAGGTATCAAGTAATAATTAGTTACAATATTTATATCTACTTTATATTTTATCATAACTAAGAAAAACTATAACTATAAATTTTCAACTCCATCAAAGACTCTAGAAGGATATATTACCTAAATAAACAATAAGTTTTAACTTTATCATTCCTTCTCTCAGTCTTTCCTTGATCCACTCTACTTCACCATACCTCCATCTTTGTGTCTTTTTTCCATATCGAGACCAATGTGTGCTGCCCAAACTTTCTTGGATGTGTGTCCTTCCAGTGAAGCATGATCAAAATGAGAGAGGACACACCCTTCTATTAATGATATTCTCTCTCCTAGCAGCTAAAACTTATCAAAGCCACATGGCTATGTGGGGATTGTGTTGCCTCTGAAGGATGGTATTCTATATGGCTTGGATTTGCACAGTTTTTTTGCATGCTGTTACAAACACTGTGGGTTTATATGTATAGGTGCAATGCTGTGCCTAGCTGACAATTTTTCTTAGTGTTATCCATCACCTCTTACACTATTCCACATACCTCTTCTATAATAATCACTGTACCTTATAAGCGAGTGAGTAAAGTATATATATTTCCTTTAGTTTGTGCATTCCAAAGACTCATTCTATACACTTAGGTCCATTGTGGGTCTCTGTGTTATCTCTGTCAACTGAAAATAGATTTTTGTGTATAACATATCATTAGTAGTCATTTAAGAGTATGTCCATTTAGTAAATAGTAATAGTTGATTCTTTGCTAGGGTTTATAAACTGCCTCACCTTAGATTATTGGTCCTAAGATGATACTAGGTATAAAGTTCATCTTGTGGAGCAGGAGTCACCCTCTGCCTTTGGCTTTTACAATTTTTCTTCCACCTCTTCTCTGCAGTTCCCTGAGCCCAGAGGTAGGTATCATTATGATACATCCTACATTCTCTTATTGTCTGCAAGCACACTGACTAATTGAGTGTCTCTGCATTAATCACCATCTACTACAAGAAGCTTGCTGATGGATGTTGACAGCTGTGTTATGGGTATAGAAGCAAGTTATTAAAAGCCAGTATAATATTATGCCTGTTTACTAGAATAAGAATATTATTTTCTCCCCTACATATTATCACATATATAACTACATGTTATTGGCCTGATGACAGTGCCAGCTATGGGTTTCATTTCATATAGCAGGCTGTAGATCCAATAACAAAGTGATTAGTTACTCCAATTGCAGTCATGATGCTATTGCACCAATAGGCATGTCTTCTCATTTCAATCCTTAATGTAACCTCACAGTAGGGTTAGATGGATGGATAATGTTCCTCTTCTAATAGTGTGTCTAGAACTTTCAAGCACTATTAGAGCTTACCAGTAGTGATGAAGCTTTCATACAAGTTTGATTTCTCCAGGTTCTCTGAATCCAGTTTGGAGCGTGAATATACAGTAACAAGAACTTACTGTCAGATTCCTTAATGTAGCCAATTGGATTGACAATATCCTGTAATGTTTTAAGGTCTATGGGATCCCATTGATGAAACAAAAAGATAACCCAGTTCTGATACTGAGGATTTTATCTGTTAGGACGTAGTATCTTGGGCTATTGCTTTCTTCTATTACAGACAGCTTCAGTAAAACTCTTTCAATGCATGTATATGTGTATATCTAAGATGTGTCTACAGTAGTAGATTTCCCACAACTTTTTCAAAAGACTTGCAATATTATTAAGTCTCCCCATTTTATTTCCCTAACTCTATCCTGCATTTTTAGTTTAAAACTTCCCATTTCATTAATCCACATTAACCTTGTATGTTACTATGTTCTTTCTCTCCTCCACAGAAAGCTCCTTTTCTTGTATCTCCTTACTGTTTTTTCTGACTTGTATTGCCATTTCAACTGCAACACACATATCTGAAGTTAAGAGTTATACTCACTGGGGGCTGGAGAGCTGGCTCAGCAGTTAAGAGCATTGCCTGCTCTTCCAAAGGTCCTGAGTTCAATTCCCAGCAACCACATGGTGGCTCACAACCATCTGTAATGAGGTCTGGTGCCCTCTACTGGCCTGCAGGTATACACGCAGACAGAATATTGTATACATAATAAATAAATAAATATAAAACAAAGAGAGAGTTGTGCTTGATCTTAGCCGACTTTGGGGTCACCTTGCTATTTTGCTTCTCTAGGCTTGTTAGCTATAAGCTTAGTGTCCTTTGTTTATGGCTAGGGTCCACTAATGACTGAGTACATACCATAATCGTCTTTTTGGGTTTGGGTTATCTCACTCAGGATAGCGTTTTCTATTTCCATCCATTTGCATGCAAAATTCAAGATGCCATTTTTTTTTTACTGCTGAGTAGTATTCTAATGTGTATATATTCCACACTTTCTTGATCCATTCCTCCATTGAGGGGCACCTAGGTTGTTTCCAGGTTCTGGCTATTATAAATAATGCTGCTATGAACATAGTTGCACAAATGCTTTTGTAGTATGATTGGACTTCTCTTGGGTATATTCCCAAGAGTGGTATTGCTGGATCCTGAGGTAGGTTGATTCCCAATTTCCTGAGAAACCGCCACACTGATTTCCAAAGAGGATGCACAAGTTTGCATTCCCACCAGCAATGGATGAGTGTTCCCGTTACACCACATCCTCTCCAGCATAGGCTATCATTGGTGTTTTTGATTTTAGCCATTCTGACAGGTGTAAGATGGTATCTCGAAGTTGTTTTGGTTTGCATTTCCCCGATGGCTAAAGAAGTTGAACATGACATGTAGAATTTTATTTATTTTTTACCTTGTAGTTAATGAGGACCACATAGTTAAATGTTTAAAATATTATTTGGTAATGTTTTATAAAATTATGTTGCAGACTGGACAATTTTGGAAGCATGAATATGAAATATTACTGAAAATAAATTATCATATATCATTTAGTGTATATGTATAATCATGGACATTAATCCTGTTGTGTTTAGAAAGCAAAGGTTACTGTATGTCATCCATCCCCTCGGACATTTACAATTTGAGCAGTTCCTTTTCTACATAGTTTCCTGAGCGAGGAGGGTTTTGAATAAGATGTCCCATTTAGAATCGATTGTTCCAAAGTCTCTCGCTCTCTGCACATTGTCAACATGAGGATCTTTGTCTTAGTTCCCATACAGCAGAAGTTTCTCTGACACTGGCTGAGCAAGAAAATGACTTATGGGTCTAAGTTGAATGTTGTTAGGAGTCATTTCATTGTTGTATTTTTGTTTTTTCTTAATCTCACCAAACAACTCACCAAACAACTCAGCCCATTGTCAAAGCTATTGGTTGCTTTTCACAAATTGATGCTAAGGCTCTCTTATAGAAAATGACACCTACGTAACTCATTGAACAAAGAGAAGTTGATCTGGTGCCAACCATAGGCTCTACCCATACTGATTGGTGTTTCTGGTACTGGAATGTACTCTGCAAGATATCAGAGAAGAAAAGTAACCACCAACCTACCACAAAAACCTATGATCTACAATGTAACCTGCCTAATGATAAGGTGGTGCAATTGTGGCACAAATATTGCCAGACTTCTGACCACCATCTGATTGAGTTTAAAGCCTACCTCACAGGATTGTATACTTGCCTGGCATTAAAATGTGGCCAATAACCTGAGTCTAATATCCCCTATAAATAATAATTTATTTATACTTTAAAATTTTAATTCACATGTATGATATGTTTTGATCACATCCACAACCAATATCTCCCTCCAGTTCTCTCTTTTACTCCTCCAAATGTCTCCCTCTCAGGTTCATGCACTTTATTATGAAGACTAATTATACACTGTCCATTTACTGTTATCCATATGTTCATAGGTTTGGGATCATCTATTGAGAGGCTATAAACCTTACCAACAGGCAACACTTCTCATAGAAAAAAACATGAGTCTCTTTCTTTCAGCAATCATCAAGTGCTAGATATTTTCTTCCAGGAACGGAACCTCCAGAGCTCTTCCCTTACTCCATGCTAAAATGACGGCTAGCTCCGTCTTGAGAAGGCCTTAGGCAACTACAGCTGCTGTGAGTTCATCTGTACATAGGAGCCTTGCCTTCGAAATTGTTGTTCTTTTCTGTTTTAAGAAATGTTCTAAGTTCTCAGATTAATGGACTGGTTAGGTTTTTACCCTCTTGACACAAACTAGAGGTGCCTGAGAAGAGGGAGCGCCAATTGAGAATTTCCTCTGTCATTTTGGCCTTTAGGCAAGTCTATGTTGTGTTTTGATTAATGATTGATTTGGAAGGTTCTAGTTCACATTTCATGATCAACAGACTGCATTACATAGCTCTCTCTCTATTCTAGCTCGTGGTTCTTCTCCCTCTTATATGGTGTTTCCTGAATCGTGTGTGTGTGTGTGTGTGTGTGTGTGTGTGTGTGTATGTGTTTGTGTGGGTGTGGGTGAAGAGATGATTCAGCAGTTGTCCTATTTATGGCCCTTTGATGAGTTATTAAACTTTATGTTAACCACTACCAACATTGAAAGCAATACACACATGCACAGACACACGCGCGAGCACACACACACACACACACACACACACACACACACACACACACACACAAGTTTATAAACACATCAGGAAATTACTTTAGTCTCTGTATACAAGTAAAATAAATTAGAAGAAATGACTAAGCTCTTTTCAAAGCTTTTTATAATGATAACCAAATCACCTAAGCTGTGAAATCTTTAAAATATTAATTAGAAATTTATTTCAAACTTTCAAAATAAAAGTTTTAGTTTCTTATAGTTTAGAACTGATAGTTGTTAAGAAAATTATAAATATGGTCTATTTTGACATTGGACCATAGTTTTCTAGTATATATAACATATCTTCCAGTTTTAAGACAAAGTGAAATGGACTCAAAATAAGCTGGTAAGAAAATACACTAATAGAAAATTCATTGACTTGAAATTTAAATCCCATATGTCCATTTTACTATTCACAATTAGAAATATGGTCTCTGAAAAATAACTGTATGGTGATATCTTGTTTGTACTCAACAAGTAAAGTGTGCCTGAAGATTAGAGGGTGGAGTTAGCCACTAGTCAACCATAGAAGTCTGGAGGTCTGTTCAGACAGACAGGAAGTGATATGGCTGGGCTGAGAGAGGCATATAAGTCAGGAAGAGATGGGGGTTTGCTCTTTTTTGGCTGAGAAATTAGCAAGGTAAGAGTCGAATTTTTTTTAATTTTGCCATTAAAAAAGTTTTTAAAGAGAAAGGGCGAGTTCCTGTCTTCTTCTGCCTTATATTCCTCAGCCATATAATTTCCTGTGTGTCTGTACAGACATCCAGACCTATATGGTTAACTAGTGGCTAGCTCTGAGCTCTGATATTCAGGTGTACTTTGTTAGACTGCAAACAAGACTCACCACATAATTGTTCTCATAATTGATAATGAAAGGTCACATTATTACTTGTATTTTAGTCTCATGCAGTGAGAAACAGGAAATAGGAACTTAAAGAGGCACTTTGTAAGACATTGTACAGTAGGCATTAACACTTTTCAGAATAGTATTGAAGACAGTGTCAGAGCAGCAATATTATGGGTGAGGGGACTACAAGTGATTATTCATTTAATCAGCCCTTTGCCCCTTTTACAGAGTGTCTGACCTAAGCAACTATTGTGGAAGGAAGTACGGTTTATTTTAACTTACAGTGTGAGATTTCATGTCATTATTCTGTTCCATTGTTCCTGTGTCCATAATCAGGCAGAGAGCGGTGGTAGGGGAATTATACATTAGAATGTATTTAGGATGAAATATATAAAGGGACCAGGGCAAAGTCCCACAAGGAATATACCTTGAATGACTTGCTGCCTCCAGTTGGATGTTATCTCTGACATCTACCACCTTCCAGTATTGCCAGGATATTATGAACCTATCCAAGAGTGAGTCAATTTTTTACCTCAAAGCCCTCTGACTCAATCACCTGCAAAATCCATCAGTAGCCATTTAAGAACCCAGGCACTAAATCTACGGGGGCCCTGTATTCGAACTGTAAGAGGTAATGGAAGAACCTGAATCCTTTAGAGTGATGAGCATCTGGTGTGGGGAGTGGGTTGTCTGCTTAACTGCTACAGAGTACTGCAAGCTCTTAGACATTTTTCTTCTCTGTCTTGGACAGACACTTAGTTCACATTACTACAGATAAGAAACTGTGATGAGGCTCTTTGTCTCTAACCCCAAGTTAATTCTCTAGTGACTTGAAATAAACCTCAATTGTGGATTGTCAGTGTTTGAAATAAACCTCAATTTTGGATGTCAGAAGACAAAACAAATCTTCCCTTTTGCTGTCCACATGAAAACTGACCATCGATGCAGTAGATATTTTGTGATTTCTCTGGGAAACAATGTAAAATTTAACTTTTTTTTAATTCTAGAAAATTTTGAGATACTCAGAGTTTTAAAAAGTAAAATATCATAAACTTCTCTATTGAGGATTCCCTAAGCTTTACTCTTTCTATGAAGTATGTTCCACTAAGCTATAGAAAGGCTGATCTAGGTATTAAATACTTACAAGTGTGAAAGATACAAATACAGTAAGAATTCCAATTACTAATAGGCCAATTTTAATTCATTTAAGGTTTTTATATGACTTTCTATTTACTCAACATGTTTAATCATGCTTTGTTATTTTTATGGCCACTATCATTCTTGTGTATGATTTTCTCATAAATGTTTCCTGAAGTGACATTCAAGCCTGGTTTATAGAACACTCACAGAATTTGATACTTACAAGTAATAATCAGTTCTTATCTTGCATTACTTCAGATTCTTTTTGTAGGCATATAACATCCAAAGAGTCCAAATATCATATAACAAAGGAAACTTTATATGAATAATGTTTAATTTTTCACTAGTACATTTCCTTTTACAGAAAAAAAAACACCATAAAGTTAAAAGTTGAAACATTTCCTCTGTGTTCAAGTCAGCAACTCTAAATAGCTTCTGTGTCTTGACTTCAACATGTTTGCAAATATTCTAGTTTATAAAGTCTAGGTTCTTCCAGGAAAGTTAGTTTAAAGTATAAGAGCTAGTTTTTCAGTAGTTAGAGATTCATTCCTTGCCTCTGAGCCTTGTCTTCAAAATTGTTGTTCTTTTCTGTTTTAAGAAATGTTCTAAGTTTTCAGGTTAATGGACTGGTTAGTTTTTACCCTCTTGACACAAATTAGTAGCCCCTGAGAAGAGGGAGCCCCAATTAAGAACTTCCTCTGTCATTTTGGCCTTTAGGCACGTCTATTTGGTGTTTTGATTAATGATTGATGTGGAAGGTTCTAGTTCACCATAGGAGATGCTACTCATGTGTCCTGAGTTGGAAGAGAGAGGGAGCTGATTGAGGAGAAAGACAGTGAGGAATGTTTCTCCATGGCATCTGCTGACTATCCTGCTTCAGATTTCTGCTTGAGCTTCTACATTGGCATCTCTTGATGATGGAATAAAGTGTATGATGAAATAACCCCTTTCTTACCCAATCACTTTTAGTCAGTGTTTAAACACAACAACAAAATCAGAATTAAGACAATTGGACATTAGTGCAACTTATTCCCATATATCCTCATGGTGTAACTGAGGAAATGATAGTAAGATGCATTGAGACGGTCATCATGTACTGTGAACACAGTTTAAGCTAACACTCTCCTGGCTTCCTGCCCATTATTTCCCATTCCACTGGCTATACATTTTGATCTCCTGGTGTTAGTGATTATTCTCTATCATGTTTTTGAATACTTCTAATATTTCTTTGTCACATGCACAGTCTCCATGACAAATGCCTAGATATCTTCTTGGAGGCTAAAAGAAGGCTAACAGAAAGATTCTTAACAGTAAAAACTCTTTACTGTGTATATTCTAAGTGAGACTTGCCTTATCTATCATAAAATTGGATCTTAGAACTTAAAAGTGTAAAAAATTTCTCCTTTTTGACAACCTACAGAATCAACTAAGCAGACAGGGCTCATATGGGCTCAAAGACACTGAAATGTCAATCACAGAGCTTGCGTTAGTCTGTACTAGATCCTCTGTAAGTATGTTATGGTTTAGTTTAAATATGTTTAGTGGGACTCCTAAAAGTGGCAGTGGGGTTGTCTCTGCCTCTTCTGCCTTCCCATAGGACCCTCTCCCTTTTCCTGGGTTGCCTCCTCCAGCACTGACATGTGGAGTCTTATTTTAAAATGTTATGCTATATATTTAGTTGATATCCCTGGAAGGCCTGATCTTTTCTCAAATGGAGAAGTGGCTCTGCGTGAGGAGGAGATGGGAGGGCGCCTGGGAGAAGTGGAGGGAAGGGAGACTGTGGTCCAGAGGCATAGTATGACAGAAAAATAAAATAAAGGAAGAGCATGGTGCTCAGATTACACACCTGTTTACCCGAAGCGTTTTCCCTTACCCCTATCAAGTAAAAGAGGAGGGGTTACCAGAGGTCCTTTTTGTAGCAACATGTTGTTATTAGCGCTTTGTTTTCTGTTACCCTTACAGTGACCATACCCTTCTAGTGATTTCTGATTACCATAATTTTGACACTTCATTGATGTAGTATTTCTCCTGGTATTTTGGACATTGAAGAGTCTGTTCTCCTTCAAGGAGCCCATTGTAACTATATATGTTCATGATGCTGTCTTTCCTGCTTAAGATATGCTTAATGACTCAGAATGTAGTTAGTTTTGATGCAAGCTCCATGTAAATTCAAGAGCAATATCTGTGTTTCCATTGTTGAGTGAAATATATAAATTCCAATTTCATCAAATGAATTGATAGTGCTGTTTGAGGAATTTATAGGCTTATAGATTTTCTGTCTGTCTTGACTATCAGTTACTGTCACAAGGGTGCTAAATTCTACAACTATGATAGTAACTTTATCTATTTCTCCTGTTAGTTTCATCACTACCCATACAATTTTGCTTTCTATTGTTGTGCACAAATACAGTTAGCATTGGTATTGATATGTGACCTTAGAAAACATTTCTTATGTTTTACCTGTTTATCTAAATATAATGTCCAGTGTGACCTCTGGTCTCATTCTTGTCTGTCAGAAATCTAAATAGTTTCTATAGATTTACTTTTAATACTGTTTACTTGGCATATATTTTCATGATCCTTTATATAGATCTTGAACATTTCTAAATGTTGATTTCTTTTTTATTCCCTTTTTGTATATATTGTCTTTAAAAGAAAAATTATAGACTATATATGAAAATATTTTTTTCCTTACCTCAACTGCTCTTCAATTTCCCTTAATCCTAACATACCTACTTCAGGATTTTCTCTAAAATTAAATTACAGAAAAACTGTGTGTGTTTTCTTTCTATTATATACTTTTTGTTTATTGTAGTTGCTAGTTGTCTACTTGAGTTCTTTCTTTTTTTATCTTGTTTTGTTTGAGTGAATATATCTGCATGTTTTTATGTATCTGTGTGTATGCATGCCCATATTGGGTATATGCTTTAAAATATCTAACTTCGTTATTTTTTGTAGATTTCCACCTGGTTCTAAGTACACATTTTAAATAAACTATATTCACCTTTAAATAATATTATTCTAACTCTGATGTAATACAGATAATTTCTTTTTTATTATTTTATTTTCTTTTTCTTTTTTTAATTTATTAGTTTTTTTAAAAAATACCAATCCAAGTTTGCACTCCTTCCCCTTCTTTCATCCCTTCCACACACCCTCCCACCCCACCTCCATCCAATCCTCAGAGAGGGTAAGGCACATATGCTTTGTGGAAGATCCAAGGCCCTCCCTACAATATCTAGACTGAGCAATGTATACATACATCCAAAGAGAATAGGACCCCCATGTAGTAATGAGGAGAGGGCTGCGTTCCTGGCATCTGGCTAGCTTATACCCGAAATAATTACATAGAAACTGTATTAATTAAATGACTGCCCGGCCCATTAGCTCTAGCCTCTTCTTTGCCAACTCTTACATCTTAAACTAACCCATATCTAGTAATTTGTGTATCACCACGAGGATGTGGCTTATTTGCATGAGTCTAACCAGTGTCCATCTTGGGCTGGAGAAACACGGCATCTGCCACACTTCCCTTCTTCCCAGCATTCCATCCTGTCTATTCCACCTACCTGATTTCTGTCCTATCAAAAGGCCAAGGCAGTTTTCTTTATTCAACCAATGAAAGCAATACAAATGAAGAAGCACCTCCTACACCATCCCCAAAAGCCAGTACATGCAGTAGGGATAAATCTTGGTGCTACTTCCAGTGGCTCCTCAGTTTGTGCCAGCCATGCAACTGTCACCCACATTCAGAGGGACTAATTTGGTCCTATGCTTGTTCCTTCCCAGTCCGGCTGGAGTTGGTGAGCTTCTATTAGCTCATGTAAACTGTTTCAGTGGGTGAACCCATCATGGTCTTGACCTCTTTCCTCATATTCTCATTCCTTCCACTCTTCAACTGGACTTTGGGAGACTAGTTTAGTGCTCCGATGTGGGTCTCTGTCTCTGTTTCCATCAGTTGCTGAATGAAGGTTCTATGATGATATTTAAGATAACCATCAGTCTGAGTATAGTCAAGTCCAGATCAGGCCCCCTCTCCTCTATTGCTTAGAGTCTTAGCCAGGATCATCCTTATGGATTCCTGGGAATTTCTCTACAGCCAGGTTTTTGCTAACCCTATAATGGCTCCCTCAATCAAGATATCTCTTGCATTGCTCTCATCTCTGTCTTGACTACGCTATTCCCTCAAGTTCTCAGCCCCCCTTCTACCCTCCTCTTCCCATTCTACCCTCCCTTTCCCTCTCACCCCCATGCCCCCAATTTTGCAGGCGATCTTGTCTGCTTCCAATTTCCTGGTGGATCTATATATGTTTTTCTTTGGGTTCACCTGATTACTTAGCTTCTCTATGATCATGTACTATAGATTCATTGTCCTTTGTTTATAGCTAGTATTCACTTATGAGTGAGTACATACCATATTTTCTTTTTGGGTCTAGGTTACCTCACTCAGGATAGTGTTTTCCAATTCCATTCATTTGCATGCAAAATTCAAGATGTCATTGTTTTTTTTAGCACTGAGTAGTATTCTTTTTTTTTTCCTTTTTGGTTTTCGAGTCAGGGTTTCTCTGTAGCTTTGGAGCCTGTCCTGGAACTAGCTCTTGTAGACCAGGCTGGCCACGAACTTGCCTCTGCCTCCTGAGTGCTGGGATTAAAGGCATGCACCACCACCTCCCAGCTTGTGTAAATGTGCCACACTTTCTTTATCCATTCTTCAGCTGAGGGGCATCTAGGTTGTTTCCAGGTTCTGGCTATTACAAATAATGGTGCTATGAACATAGACACAATTTTTCACAGACCTTGGAAGAACAATAATCAACTTCATATGGAAAAACAAAAAACCCAGGATAGACAAAACAATCCTGTACAATAAAGAAACTTCTGGAGGCAACACAATCCCTGACATCAAGCTCTATTACAGTAATGAAAACAGCTTGGTATTGACATAAAAACAGAGAGATTGACCAATGGAATCAAATCAAAGACCCAGATACTAATCCACATACCTGTGAACACCTGATTTTTGACAAAGAAGCTAGAAGTATATAATGGATAAAAGAAAGTATCTTCAACAAATGGTGCTGGCATAACTGGATGTCAATATGTAGAAGAATGAAAATATATCCATATCTATTGCCACACACAAAATTCAAGTTCAAATGGACTAAAGACCTCAATATGAATCTAACCACAGTGAAGCTGATAGAAGAGAAAGTGGGAAGTAGTTTTCAATGCATGGGCAAAGAAGACTATTTCCTAAATATAACACCAGTAACACAGACACTGAGCGCAACAATAAATAAATGAGACCTGCTGAAATTGAGAAGCTTCTGTAAAGCAAAGGACACAGTCAATAAGACAAAAAGGCAGTCTACTGAATGGGAAAAAAAATCTTCATCCACCCCATATCGGACAAAGGTCTGATCTCCAAAATATATAAAGAACTCAGTAAATTAGACATTAAAATTTTAAATAACCAAATTTAAAAAGGGGCACTAAACTAAACAGATAATTCTCAACAGACGAATCTCCAATGGCCAAAAGATACTTAAGGAAATGTTTAACATCCTTAGTTATCAGGGAAGTGGAAATCAAATCAACTCCGAGATACCATCTTACACATATCAGAAGGCTAAGATCAAAAACACCAATGATAACTCATGCTGGAGTGGATCTGGAGTAGGGGAAATACTCATCCATTGCTGGTGGGAATGCAAACTTATACAACCACTTTGGAAATCAGTATGGCAGTTTCTCAGAAAATTGGTAATCAACTTACTTTAGGATCCAGCAATACCACTCTTGGGCCTTTACCCAAAAGATGCTCAACCATACTACAGATAATTTCTGACATATTCAAATATTCACTCTATCTCCATTGCTAAAATCCTTCCCTTCCCCATCGTGCTAGTGGAAGTACTTCAATTGCTTATCTATTATATCTATTAAATATAAAAAAATTCACTTTCCTTATTCATTCTCTCGTGCTGTTCTTCTACTCATGAAGAACAAGTTCCTAAACTCTGTCAATTACTTTTGACATTTCTAACATAAGTTCTGCTGGAGAGAAATTCTTTAAACTTGCATTCCTGGCCACATATTTCCTTTGGGGATTGTATTATATAATTTATATTCTTAATCTTTATTGCAAGAAATGATTTTGTTCTTTTGCTTTCTTAGGATTTTTTTAAAAAATCTATTTTCTGGTTTGAATGTAATATATTGAGGTGAATTCTCACTGGTATTGTTCTTTCTCTCTCTCTCTCTCTCTCTCTCTCTCTCTGTATGATGAGTGTGTGTGTGTGTGTGTGTGTGTACACGCTGGTCATTCCAGAAAAATTATTTAATATTAATATTAAATAATATGTAGTTTTTTGATGAGTTTTTCAAAGATTTTCTTTCCATTTTGAAAATTCAGGCATGTAAATGGCAATCCTTTGATATTGTGCCATATTTCATATACATTTGTCCTTTTATATTTTTATTTTTTTCCATAAATTCTAGGTTTTGAGTTTGTTTTAACTGACATCTGAGATTAGTGACATACATTTTAGCCATGGTCATGGTAAATTGCCCATTAAACCTACTGAAATCATTATTTTTATTATTTTTACACTTCTACAATTCTTTTGTTTGCTGCTTATAATTTCTACTCTTCTGTTTATTGCCTACACAATTATTGTAGTGTTTATATTAGCTGTAATTATCTTAGTTTCAAGAGCAATATAACTTTATTATTTGTCTGATAACTTGCTACAGATTTTCAGTGTGAATCTCTCTTGATATTTTTACTTCTTTCCCCACCTCATTTATATCAGAATATTTATTTTTTAAATCAGAAATAGATTCTTCTCTTATGTAATATATTCTGACCAAAGTTTCCTCTCCCTGCAATCCTCCCAGCTATCTCCATCAGCTCCTCTCCCTCAGATCCACCCCCACTCTGTTTCCTATTCAGATAAGACTATACCTTCAAGAGACAACAGACAAACTGGACTAAACAAGACACAGTAAGACAAGGAGAAAGTCCTTATATTGAGACTTACAAGGCAGCCCAATAGACGAAAAAGACTCTGGAGAGCAGGACAAAGAGTCAACGACACACTGCTTCCATTGTTAGGAGTCTCAGAAAATAGCAGACTGAGAGTGCAAACATATACACAGCCCTGCTTCCAGATCCATGCGGGTTTGGTGTGTCCTGCTTCATCTCTGTGAGTCCATGCTAGCACTGCTAGGTTGATTTGGTAGGCCGTGTTCTCCTGATATCCTCCATTCCCTCTGACTCCTATAGTTTTTCCTCTCCTTTTTGGCTGATATTCTGTGATCTCCCAGGGGAGTGACTTTAATGAGTATTTCTGATACTATTGCCCAACAGTCCTACTATACCTACAACAGTCTATGCTTTTAACAGGCTAAAGATTGCACAGTTCATTTTTCCAAACCACGAATACTGATAATTAGAGCTTACTTCTATCAGAGCTGAGAGAGAAAGGGTAGAGAGTTAGTGTGTAGAAAGGGATTAAGGAAAACGTTTTGCAATGTTTGTAGCAATTATATCATTTATAAAAAGAAATGTCTGTGTGGTCTTACATAAAATTCAATGAAATCATGTGCATTGTTTTTGAGGATAGCTTGGCTGACATTAGCCATAGGGCAGAGCATATCTTTTGTATGTTCGTTTTCATATTCATTTCTTTTGCTTTAATCAAAATTACTATTAAATTTTCCCTATACATAATAATTTACATATTAGATTCTCATTATTAGTTACAATGACACTTATCTGATACCCTGACCTATAGAAACCAATTATGTGTTTTCACAGTACAGGAAGCAATTTCAATACACAATGTCAGCCATACTCAATTATTCTGGACTTCCTCCATACAGTGGTAAATTAGACAATGAAAATGTCATGCTTCTATTCCACCAAAGATCTTTGTAGTTATATTCAACAAGCTATTAGATGAGGGACGAATGAAGCTCCTACTGCTCTCTGCTCTCTTGCAGTCTACTGTATTCTGAACTTGTTAATTATTTTCACTGCCACCTTATAACAAGCTCACCATTAGTTGCACATTTGGTTTCCTTTTTCTCAAGCTTGCTTTGGTTTATTGAATGCTTAGTAAACAAAGAATTGTGGAAATCAATTTTCTTTGTAATATGATTTAGGTATAAATAACAATGGCATAACTGAAATTGTTCTGATCTACTTTGAGGGAATGTGCTTATGTGGGACAAGGAGGACATGAAAATGCAGGTATGTTGGAGGTAAAGAGAGAACTTATTCCCCTTAGTCTTTTGTAGATACCTTTTAATAACTTTGAGAATTTTATAAAATTATTTTGATATTTACTCCAACTCCTAAAGATGCCCTCACCCACAAACAGAAGGGAGTAATTTTAAGTATAATGCCAACATTCCCAAGAGTTTGGGGGTAGCTTTTCATTGTTTGGTGGGTGTTTGTCATCATTTAGGGAGGTTGGTAATAAGTTGTTGTTGGCCATGGTCAGGGAGAAAACTAACAAAGGAGATTGGATTCAGGGATCTTATTCTCAAAAGAAGAGGTGATATAGGAATGATAGGTTATTGTATCTACTTTTTAGCTAAAAACACAACAATTAGCCTCAAATATTTTACATTGGTATTAATTTTTGTGTATTGATACAAATTTAAGGTTGTTTTTGTTACACCATATATATGGCATGGCATAACATATGGCATTATAGGTATCTATATATACATACAGATATAGATATGAAACATAACTAATGAAAACTCAGGATCAGAAATTGGGGTTTAACCTGAAGATCCAGAAAGCAAAATAGCCATCCACTGGGTCTTACTTCAACATCAGTCTGAAAAGACGATCCTGTCTCCTGGAATTTCAGAATGAGACTATGTATCTGAGAGCTGTCCCCCCTCATTATGTATTCCTCTCTAGGGCTGGAATAAAAGGCATGTACCACTGGAAATAAAGATGCATGTCATTGTGGCTACTGGGACTAAAGGTGTGTGTTACCATAATCTGGCCTGTAAGGCTGACCAGTGGGACTGTTTTACCCTCAGATCTTCAGGTAGACTTGATTTATTAAAACACAATTGAAATGCCACTCCATTTTTATATATATATATATATATATATATATATATATATATATGTATGTATATATATAATGTTTCTATTCTTGTTTAAGGTATTGTTTATATGCAACCCATTTAAAATGTAATATAAAGTTTTAAAACTTGAAAGCTATTTAGGATAATGATGAAAGACAGGTTAGTAGTCATTTATAGCAATCAGACTTATAGTCATGTTAGGTTTGTTTTCAAGGTCAAACAGAGATATATTTTAAGTACTTTAGAGATCTACATAGTTTTGTATTTAAAATGCGTTAATAATATAATGCCTTTTGTGACAGTGAGGCAAGTCTACTCCTGGCAGAACTAATTTACTTTAAAAAGAAAGTGTAGGCCTATCAAATATCATGAAAGGATCTCAACATGATGGTCTCTTTTCTCGAATGTATGTGATAAAGAAAATATAATATTGACACTTGGAGTCTGCTGGTATAGTTGTATAAGGATAGCAGGGGATGATCAATGTCTCAGCTAGTGGATTATGATAGGTAGGATTATTGAATATGGAATGAATCCAATGGGAACAAACAGACAATCCAAAATTAGGAAGAAAATATTTTCTTAAAATCTAAACCATACTCACATAGTACTATCTTATTTATGTCAAGTTACATATAAATATTTGTGAAGTACTCACCACACACATATACACACACATATACACACACATGATATACTGAATATAATTTCATTTAGACTTTCTTGTGTTTATCTAAGAATTTATATTATGGATTTCAGGTTTAGCTAATAAAAGATCTGATTTTCATGTCTAGTGAATGAACATCTTGGTGTGCAGAAAGTAATTAGGGCAATGTCTAGGTTATGACACTATTTCCCAAAAGTTTCCCACAGTTTATCACAGTTTTAGAAATGTATTTTTTATGTGTTGTGGCTATGTGTACATGTATGGTATATATAACAGAATGAAATAATAGATACTGTGGAACATAAATATAAAAATGTCAGGAAAAGTATTATTCTGTATTCTTTTATTTTCAATCTTCTCCAGCCCCCAAATAAGAAAATTTTGTACCTTTTTTCTTTGATATTTAGATATATTTTCAAAGTTTATATAATGTACAAAATCAGTCATTCTTATAAAGTAAATGTTAAGAGAACGAACACATCTTTTATAACTTACAAATGTGCAAAACCTAACAAGACAATTCTGACAATATCAACTGTTATGCCCAAATTCGTGTAGTCCCCCAAAAGCCATCAAGGAGACTGAGTCCCATATGTAAGATCAAAGAGCCTTTATTTTATGCAAATTTGCGAACTCAGTCTCCTCGCATGTCCAGTGTATTGGAATAAACATAGAGTCCAGAGCTCACTTAGAATTGGGTTTTTATAGTAGTAAAGATGTAGTGAGGGGTTTCTGAGGTTCAGGAACCCTGATTGACTGACATTTGTCTAGCGGTGTCCTGGTGAGTGTGTGCTGGCAGGTGATCCTATCTACAGTAGTTGGAATGTTAGGCATTTCCTTTAAATGGTCTTGTTCTTGGGTGGTGATCAGGTAATCTCAGCTTGTGGTCCTTTCTACAACCACGTATTGCTTAAGGGTAAACTACTGACACTCAAGCCTCTATTAAATTTATACATGGCTGAGTCCTACTCTGGCAGTTGATAATGGTGAAAGACCAGGATAAATCCAGACCCTGTAGCATGAGGAGTAGGGCCAAAAATCTAGGTTAGCTGGTTCAGTGACTTTGTTCCAGGAACTGGCTGACCACAAAGTTAGATTATAATCTTGAAAACAATCTTGAGAAACGGGGTTACTCCCTTGTGATTATCACTGGTATTTTCGGAATCTTCCAATAATGCCCTCCCTACTCCCTTTGGGTTGTGGTTTCTTCTCTTATATACTCCTTCTCCCAGCTACTCGGGGTCAACTCCTCTACCCCTGCGTGGGATATGAGTCTTGGCCCCAGCACGCTGGTTCCTGTCAATAAACCTCATGTGATTATAGCAAGGACGGTCTCTCGTGAGTTCTTGGGGGGTTGTGTTATCCCAAGACTTGAGTGAGAGTCTCCCGACTCTGGGGGTCTGTTAATGGTTAGAAGTAAAGAACTTTCTTTGGGTGATGTGTCCATATTTAGTGTATCATGGCTGGCGCCTACAAACAGATCTGCTTTAATTTGCCTCAAGTGATAGACAACATGATTTTAAAAACACAAAGTCTTGCCTTTTTCTCCTTCCCATGTAGATTAGATCCATGTAAGTCTCTCTTAGTGTCTGCATTGTTGTCTAGGTTCTCTGAGATTGAGATTGTAGGCTGCTTTTCTTTGCTTTATGTTTAAAAACCAGTTATGAGTGAGTACATGTCATAATTGCCTTTCTAGGTCTGGGTTACCTCACTCAAAATGATGCTTTCAAGATCTCCAGAGTAAATTGGGAGCATGGGGACCTTGGGGGAGGGTTGAAAGGGAGGGGGGAGGCAGGGAGGGGAGCAGAAAAAAATGTAGAGCTCGATAAAAATCAATAAAAAATAAATAAAAGGGAAGGCAGAGAAAGGAAAAAGAAAAGAGCTCATAATACAAGCTACCATAGCAATGGGAAATAAATTCACACATTTTAAAAATCTCGAAGTCATTGATACTGAGAGAAATTCTTTTTTTTGTTGTTGAGACAGTGTTTTTCTGTATAGCTTTGGAGCCTGTCCTGAAACTAGCTCTTGTAGTACAGGCTTGCTTCAAACTCACAGAGGTCCACCTCTCTCTGCCTCCCAAGTGCTGGGATTAAAGGTGAGCGCCACCACTGCCTGGCTCCTGAGTGGAATATCTTTACATGGATTATGTTGCTATTTCATGCAAATGAATATGACAACTGTGAATAAAAGGTACAGAGATTGTGTTTACCAATGACTATGCTTGGTTCATTTATTTAAAACCTGAAAATGATCTTTTGTAAGCAAGCACCCCTTTAGTAGGTGAACATATTAACATTAAACTTTGGTAGTGCATCCCCTAAAAAAACTGAAAGGAGCTCAGTAATGAAGAAATGAAAGCCATCATCACTGTAGAGTTTCAAAGTCAAAATAGTGCAGTAGAAGCTTCCTCAACTAAAGTAATTCTATAATCTCAGCTAATATAGTTCATCCACATGAAAATGAATAGAAATTCATTGAGCAAAGTCAGTCCACTGAACACAGACATGACTCACTGCACTGACCTATTTTTACATATAGTATGCATACAATTTTATGTAATCTCACATATATATTTATACATTCTGTAAACATTTATACATACTCTTCTGTTTATTCAAATACGTGTACATTTATATAGTCTAAAAATATTGATTCTAATAGAAATAGGTAGGGTTGTGAACATATACATTTATTTATGTATAAGTGACATAAATCAAATTATGTATAACACATTAATATTACTTCTAAAATAATAAATACCTTTGTGTCTATCTATAATCTATCTGTCTGTTTATCAATCTATCTATCTATCTATCTATCTATCTATCTATCTATCTATCTATCTATCCATCCATGTGTGTGTGTGTGTCTTGGTAATAGATAATCCTATATAGCCCAAGCTGGACTAGAACTGTCAATTTTCATGTCTCCTGAGGTCTGGACTGAAAGGAAAACAGCACAATGCCAGAGAAAGGCTATTTTTTTTTACTGTACTCATATTGTATAAACATTTTACTTTATAAAGTTAGAATACATGTTATTTCTAATTTCTTTTTGTATAAGTAATAAAAGAGTTATCAGAAACCTTTGTATAATTTTAAAATGGCTTTATGTCTGTTTTCTACTCCATTGCAAAGGTAGTGTTTAAACAAAACACTAAGAAAGACAAATGTATTTTACTAAAAATTAATGAAATTTGACACTTATAAAACATCATATTGAAAACAAAGAACTTAAAGAACACCAGCAGCTTCACGTCTTTTTTTATTAATGAGGAAAAACAGCAGGAAAGCCAGGTCCACAGACTTCAAGCCCTGAAGATCAAGCACCCATGTTTTTGTTGATTATAATTATAATAAATGTTTTAATATTCAAATATTTTATAGGAAATGAAGATGAATTTAGAATATCTAGATATGGTACTTTGTGCAAAGGAGTTAAAACAGACTTATCTCAATATTTTTATGCTAATTTGAGTTCAAAAAGAGTTCAAAAGAAAATGATTTATGACTGTGTAAGGATATTTGCCTCAAAAAAGATTTTAAATAAGTTTTCCTAGCCAAGGGAGCTGCTGTTTGTTAGATTAATGGCGAGTTTTTTGACACTGAGTAAGCAAGCAAGGTGGGCATTTACTTTTCAGGTTGACATTTTTAAAAATGATAGTACTTCATGGAAATATTGAAAAAGGACTGTTGAAACCATTGTGTAAACTATTCCATTCTTCTGTGTGGCTTTTCTTTGTTAAAAAATATCTTATCTCATCTTATCTGTTTCCTCTATTTCAAACTAGTGCCAAGGAGGGAAATTTATTAATAAATATGTAAAGTGTAACGTGAACCCAGCTATTCATGTGTATATGAATTCATTATATAATGATTAATATTTAATCGTGGCTTGAGTCTCTGAGACGACCTGAGATTAAAGTCATGTAATTGGATTCAGCTGCACAGAAATCTTTTTAGGAAGATCCAGCTCATAAGGAGACATTTTTTCCCCACTTCACATGAAGGATTGATGATATAAAATTGAGAGAGAGAGACAGAGAGAGAGAGAGAGAGAGAGAGAGAGAGAGAGAGAGAGAGAGAATCCTTTTCCTTCTTATTAGTGCTGTGAATACATCAGTCAAGTATTTTGAAACAGATACCCAATTATGTATGGGATTTGATGAAATATACTGAGAAGAGGAAGAGAGGCAGAGAGAGATTTGGAGAGGAAAATGATACAGTAAGGATTCCTATAAAGAAGACCGGAACACGTTCTAGCAGGAAAGTCACAAAACTGAAGTGTTTCCAGTGCATAGTCAATTAACTTTATTTGTATTCCTGTTGGAACAATACAGTCTTTTTCCAATAGCAAACAAATGATTTTACAGTGTATTTCTTTCCTTTGTTCTATCTCAATGCCTCTTCTACCTTCCTATTATTTCCTCACAAATACATTCTAAAACAGAATGAAGAAAATCAAATAAAATGAGGCTTCTGGAAAATTTATTTTCAGTGTTCTTTTTAATACAGATTTCAGAGCTGACTGATTCTCTCATACCCTTGAACATGATCCCTCATACTTTTGTAAAAATAGAATAACACTCAAACCTCCTTTAAAGGCTTCAATGAATGACCTTGGAGGGAAGAAAAAGGGTAATTTAGGAAATAGGAAGATCATTTTCCTTTCATTTTGTCTGTAGACTGAAAACTAAAAACTCATTATAAAAGCATAATAAATTTTATGATATAAATATGTTTTCATTCTAAAGTTCCAAAAGTTATAACAATAAAATGGTAAAGTCTGATGAAGAAGCTATCACAATCCAATTTTCTTCCATTTATCAATAATATTCAATGGCTTAATCTTTATAGTATTAAAGATTATAAGTACATTACTTAGAATTTTGATGAATCCTATCAAGTGCTACCTTTTAAAAATCTTTGTATGGGTGTGACAACTTTGTCTATCCATCTTTACCTTTCACCTCCAGGTATCTTATTGAACATGTCAGGTTAGTTCACCATAAAGATTCCTGGAATCCTCTAATATCCACTTGAATTGCAAATGGCACTACTGTTTGTGCCCTTTTTTAGTTCCAAGGATACAAATTCAGCACCTTGTGCTTGTACAGAATCACTGTACCCATCAAACAATCTTTTAAGCCCAGGAGCTACCTTTTCCAACTCAGTTTATTTACTATTACTGTATTGACTTTAAGTCCAGTAAAAGATTAAAATTAGTTTTAGGCAGTCCAGAAAGCGGATATGAAAATATAAATAAACAGAAAATTCTATGAGGAAAAAAATGTACATATCTGATGTGTATAAACCCCTTCTTCATTACTTATATTCTAAACAGATCTAAATGGCTAAAAATTTTAACAAGACTATTCAAATTTGCTTTGAGAAAATAACAGATATGTAAATATTCTGCCATAATAGTAATAAAAAGCATATCATAAACAAAATATGCTAAATCTGTTTATAATTTACAAGTTTACAAATCAACAAGAAAATTAATAATACAAGAAACAAAATTATTGATAGTTATATGTCTTTTCAAATGTAGACAAAGGTCTAATTTATTCACCAAACTTGATTAGAATAATTTGGCATTTATATCCAGTTATAATTGATACAATTCACTTTTGTGTAAGTATAAGTTTTATACTTTTTCAACCTATGCCAATGGTCCCACTTCAATTTACTCATTAATTCATTGTATTGTAATGTATTCAATTATTCATTGAACAAATATTACATGGTTTTTTACAAATATTAAATGAACCCTTTTGGGAAGCCACATCAAAACTTAATTTCTTCTCTGGTGTGTATGTTTTAATAGGAGACACTGGGCAAAAGCAAGAAAAAAACCTACAGCAAAATTCCTGATGATGAAAGCACTTCACAGCACATATCACTTGTAACATTCATGACAATATTTTGGTAAATAAATTAAATTTAAATTCTGTTCGTCAGGTTATGTCAAGAGGATATATAAAGGAAGTCAGTCATTAGGATTCAGGATTAGAATAATACTTTTATACCTGTGATAATTGCATATAAGATTTGGGAAATAGCAAGCAGAACATTGCTAACTTGATATCTATTTCATAAATTATCTCTGTCTAGTAAGGGTATAAGTCACACTGAAAGAGTGTGAGTGTAGAAAATAATCTCGAAAACAATATAACATAAATGGGTGGAGGCAAATCTAGGAGGACTGGATGATTCTATTTCATCTCAATATATAATGGAGTATGTGTTTTAAGTAGGTTTGTTGGCAGAAAAATGAGAGAGAAAGGTAGGAAAGGAAAGGGAAGAAATGGTATAAGTCTGACATCTTGGAGTAGTTGTATGAACTGTGGGTAATAGTACTTATTGAGATTAGCAACATAGGAGGTAGTAAAATGGATAGTGAGGGGCGATAAGAGTCTGTGGGCTCTCATTACAGATAGAAGGGGTAATGGGAATGACTATATTCACAAGACACTGTATGTATGTATGAAAATGTTAAAAAATTAAACAGGAAAGTTACTTATACTTCATATTATTGTTCATCAGGAGATCAAGCACTAGTTTATATATATATATAAAGAAAGGCAGAGTCATTAGTCCATGAAGAGTTTTTAGAGGTTGGATAAAAAGATACCACTTGAAGAATAAGGAAGTCAAGAATTGGGCAATTGAAATAGTCAAATGTGAAAACAAATATATATCAAACAAATCAAAGTGAGCAAGTCCATTCAGTGAGGGATGGGGGAGTAGAACTTCAGCTTGTTCCGAGCCCTGAGGGGAATAGCATTCTTTCCCGCTCTTAGCATATTCTATGGTATCATGTTTGCAAATTCACGGTTTTACTCATATCTTACTACAGTCTTTCTTCCTAATATCCTAGAATCACAGATGCTGTTTTTGAGGAAACAAGGGAAACACATAAAAAGTGTAATTTTATAATCATCTTATATTTGAAAAAAAAAACATTTGATAGAGAAGAGAGGGGGTGGAGAGGAGAACATTGAAATAGTGATATATTGATATATATTAATACTATAGGGTTAGGGAGAAACCTGGCGCCAGGGAAATTCCCAATAATCCACAAGGATGACTCATAGCAACAGTGGAGTGTTGAACTAACCAAGTGATGAAAGTGTGGAACGAACCAAGTGATGAACGGATGCTTGAAAGAAATCCCACACTAGCTCAAAAATGAGAAACAGTTATTTACTTAGGGGTAAACTCACAAATCAGAATCCTCTGCTTGACCGGTTGAATCCCTCAATCCAAATGAGCAGCCGGCGAAAAGGAGGAAGGAAAAAAGGGACAGGCACAGGTTCTGCATCTGCATATATAAGAGGCCACGCCCCAGTAGGCAGGTAATCACGAGCTGCAGGTCTTTCTACAGCACCTCCCCCTTTTGTTTAAGTGGAGAGGGTGATCAAACTGGCCTTCCCATGTAATTAGATTGGTGAATACCCCAACTATTGTCATAGAGCCTTCATCCAGTAACTGTTGGAACCAGATGCAGACATTCATAACCAATCAATAGGTGGATCTCTGTGAATCCAATCGAAGAGAGGGAGAAGAGATATATGAGCAAGCGTTGTCAAGATCATCATAGAGAAATCTATGAAGACAGATGAACTAAACTCGTGAAATCTCAGGAACTCTAGGCCAACAGCTGTGGAGTCTGAATGGGACTGAACTAGGCCCTTCATATGTGGAAGACAGGGTTGAAGCTTGGACTATCTGAGGGGCCCCTGGCAGTAAGACCAGGATCTATCACTGGTGCATGAGCTGGTTTGTTGGAGCCCATTCCCTATGGTGGGATGCCATGCTCAGCCTTAATGCAGGGGGAGGGGCTTGGTCCTGCCCCAACTTAATGTGCCAGATTTTGCTGACTCTGCATGGAATCCCTTACCCATTGGGAATAGTGGATGGGAGGTTGGTTTCCGAGGGGAGGTGATGTAGAGGGAGGAGGGGTGGGAGCAAAATCTGTGGTTGGAAGGCAAAATGAAATTTAAATAAATAAATAATTAATTTAAAAATAAATACAGTTTACATTTGACAGTCATATAAGTTAATGTCTTTAATTATTACTTCCGATTAACTTCAGTCATTTTCTTTATATTAAGCATAAGAAAATAATTAATATGATTTGAAAATTTTTTTAACATTATAATGCACAACTTTAATGAACTAAGAGCACTAATACATCTACTTGGATGGAAATATGCCTGGCTACAGAAAACACTGCACTTGACAGCAGTGACATGGCTCTGACCTCGCCTCCTTCATCCGTCTTCCAGCACAGCTGACTTAGAGAAAGGCCTTCCCCCTGGATGACTCTGCTTCGGCAACCAGTTGAAAATATTGCCTTACTTTTGCGAGGTCCTCCAGTAAAGCCACATGTGTGAAGTTCTCAAACACCACATCCTTGTACATGGCCTTCTGGTCAAGTGTCAAGCTGGCCAGTTCCTGCTCTGTGAAGTACACAGCCATGTCTTCAAAAATCTTAGGCTCTGGTTGTACAGAGAAATTTTCCATCATAAATTCTTCTAGTCCTGTAGTTAATACAGGCTCAAAAATTTCAGGACCGAGGTTCAGGCCGCCACCTCCGGGCACATAGACAACACCACACCGACTATGATTTGAAAATTTTATAGTGCATGTTGGTTTCAATTTGCTTATTATTTTTGAATGCTATATTACATCACTTAATTCACTTAAAACACTGTGGGTAGTGAGTCATTTAATATTTGGGGCAAAAATTTATTAATGCTTCAAAAGTATACTTTGCATTAAAATAATAGCAAGAATAAGCTTTCAGTTTCAAGCACTGACCTCTGAGCATGGCAGGTAAATAAATACAGCCGTGAGTGTGGGCCTCAGGTATTTCCATCCTTCTATGAAGTTATTTTTGACATATATAGCAACTAAAAAATTTTCAATGCATGATATTGTTAAGATCTCTAAAGTACATTTCTCATAGTTTCTTACCATCTCCTTTCTAAATCTACAGAAATAAAATATTTTGTATTGTAACACCTATTGGGAATTACTAATAAGACAATTTACTCATTCCTCACTAGCAATTTTGATATGTAAATGGAAAATCATGCACTGCCCCAGCTAGCTGACCCAATAGAGGAGACATCAAGGAACGAGGCCAGCTGTGCTTTCACACCCTGGGATCCAAGTCACCTCCACACACCACCAGAGCCAGCTCTACTGTTTTGTCCATGCAAAGTGCAGGGCTGTTCTTCAGGTTGCATTTGGTGAGGGACTGGACCAGTTCGTCCATTGTTCTCATGCTGCTGACGTCAGCTCTCCTGCATATTGTAGGTGGCCCGAGGTGATGGGGGCATTTTTCCTTACCCATCCCATGGCATAGTGATGAACAGGACTCAGCTCTCCTGCTGTCATGTCCACAAGCTTGACTCACCCACAGTTCTGCCAATAGGGCCAACTCTAGTGTGTTGCCTAGTCAAGGTGTAGGACTTCCTCTCTTGAGTTCTGCAGCTGGTGTGGGTCACGGCCAGTTCTCCCACTCTAAGGGGCCCTGGGCCAGCTCTCTTTCCCACCACAGTGGCAATATTCAAGGGGAGGGACAGCAATTCCTCACCCATGCCACCACGCTGCAGATGAGGAGGGTGGGGTCAGTCACCTGCTTTCATGTACCCTGGGCCTGCTCACCTGTACCCCTTTCAACACGGTCAATCAACACTGTTGTGTTGCCCAGGCAAGGTGCAGGACCTGCTCTCCCAAGTGCTGCAGCCAGTGAGGTACAGGATTACCTTTCCCATTCTATGCCCCGGGGACCAGCTTTTCCTGCTTGTAAAAGGTAGCAAGAGGCAAGTGATGTATCTCTCCCTTATCCATGCCTCTGCAAGACAGACCTTGGGTCTATTTCTCCACTCTTTTCTTCCAGGCTGGCTCAACCAAGCCCCTGCCAACAGGGACAGCTCTACTGTGCTGCTCTGGAAAGATACGTGACCCACTCCCCAGAGTGATGCAGTTGGTGTGCAGCAAGGCCAGTTCTGCCTGGTGCTGCAGCCAGTGAACAGCAGGGCCAATTCTGTGAAGCCCTATGTCAATGTTGCAGTGGTAACAGGAGCCTCAGATATCAACAGAGATGGTGGCTGGGGCAGAATCATGGATCCTGACAGAGCCCCTTGGAGCAGTCCAGAACCAGACAACAGTATGATTTGGGGTAACAACCTAAGTTACTCAGATCTTCATGGCCCCAGAAGATATTCATCCCTTAGACACTAATCCTGGCCCAGATGGCGGCCCAGTCCCTTGATGTTCTCACCATTAGTATCACTGAGGGCCATAGATATCAATACTGATCCCAGTTGTGACTGATCCATGGACAAAGACAGGGTACTTGACCAACCCAGCTACCATCCAGGCCCAGAAACAGGTCTCTGAGGTGGACTAGCCCAAAACCTACCTCATCTATGAACTGCCAGAGCAGGTGTAGGGGCCAGATCTGCAGACACAAAGCTACAAGATCTCCATGACACAAAGTAATAATAGGGCATACAAGAGGAGTTCCAGTGAGGGCCCACTATGGAGGGTGTAACAGAAGCCACAGGCCTCAAGCCAACCAATGATTCTTTGCAGTGAACACTTACAAGTAAAAATGTATGGACTAAAGGGTTAACTGTGTGACTCACTGGGCCACACCACAACTATGATGCTGAGATTATTTTTATTTATATTTTATTTATTTATTCTGGTTTAGATTTTTAAGTTGCAAGGACAGAGGCTTGATGCAAGGGAACAGGGAGATGAGTAGGATCAAATACATGATGGGAAATCCACAGCAATCAATATAAAGCTAAAAGCAGTCAGGGATGAGCTTTATATCAGGTGGTTATGGCTGCCATGCTGGGAATGAGGAGCAGAAGCCATAGCAATGGCAGTGTTTAACAAAACACAGTGATATAGGTTTATATAGGAAAATAAGCCATGAAAGAGAGAAACATAATCTGGGAATTTCAGAGGAGTACCACCTCCCAGCACATATAAGGTAATGGGGTCCTTTTGCAGCAATCCACAGAGGTGACTTGGTCTTATGTCCTGGACCACTGATGTGCAGCAAATAGACTCCACGTGAGTAGGAGGGATGACTGTAAGGATATTGTTAGCTAGTAACATTTTAACACCATTATCCTCCTGATGTTATGAGTCTCCAGCAGTTAAGTTTTAGTGTTTGCTTACGGTACAGGTCACCTGTTCAGGCCATAAGCCATCTAAAACATGATAGAAAGGTGGGAATACTTATTTATACTCTTGCCTTTTTGCATCTAAAGTATACAAAACCCAAAGACTATTTTCATAATAATTTGGCAAAGTTATTATGTGTATTTCAAAGGATTGTAAAAATTACATCAAAACACTAAACCTTAAATTGAGATGCAGATGTTTGTCAAATAGTTTCTTTTTTCCTGAAGAAAACAATGTTATGATTTTTCTGATCAAAAGATAGTGCTATGTAATATTTATCTCCCTAAATTTGGTGTTTTAAGGTATTTCAAAAGAATTTAGGAAACAGAAATTGGACAAAGAGTATGTATTATGTAGACTTTCGCCAGAAAAGAGACAAAAATTTCTTCAATACTCTTGCCTTTCCTACAGTACAATCAACATTTATGAAAAGATGAAGCAAAAGCCAAGAAATGAACAGAATGGATATTTTACTGTGAAACAAGGTGTCAGAAGTCTGTGGACTCTCCTCCGTGAAGGCAAATTCTTAATCTGGCACCAGAGCCTCTGCCCCCTCACTCTCATAGCAAGCATGGGATACCTGGGAAAAGTAGGGTGTTTAGAATTTCATTTTAGGGTTTTTGTTTTAATAGCACATTTCCCTGCAATTCAACATGGCCATGTTCAGTAATATAAAATCATCAATTGTATAACCCACTCAGTTAATTGGTTTCCATGTATTATGATCTATCACATGGAAAGGGAATTTACATCAAGGTATGTTGGTCTCGACACAACCTTCTCTTAACTCCCTCCCCTGCCTTCTCTCTGGGAATCAGAAAGCCTTACTTCAGACTTGTACTGAGATTTTAGACTCCTACTTCTGTCACTTGGTCACTGATTTCCTCTCTCAGGGCCCTAACCATGCTAATTATTTCTGATACTAGGGCCTGAACTCTGCTCAGAGTCCCAATAATGTTGCTGTCTGTGTGTCTCTCCATGACAGCAATTAAAATACTGTGGACTTATGGAACAGTATCTGTCCCAGAGTCCTCTGTCATGTGCCATACTTTTCAGGACCTGGGAAGAATTTAAGATTACTTCATGCTTGAGTAAGCTACTCAAACTTTTTTCTGATTTGAGGCTCCAAACCCCTTTATCTTGGAGCTTTTAGTTTAGAAGCATGCAATATAAATTGTTGTCCATGGTGTCCTGGAATGTAATTAGTGTTTGTTTTCACAACTCTTCACTTTCTTTCTTATGGACTTAGGTAAAACTCCTCTGAAGTGTGACAACCAAGGAAAAATGTACCTCTCCTATTTTCTATGAAAAGATAGGAAACTAATCACAATAAGTGGTAATTATCGTACCCAGACTAGACTAGCATAATACTGTGTACAATCTCCCCCACTATCCTGCTGGGAAAGAGAACATTTGTTTGTGTGTATGTTAGGATATATATTTGCACAGTTGTTTTAAAAGAGCATGGAGCGCATAAAATAGGCTAAAGTAGAAACAGTGTATGTTTCACTAGTTCAGCCACTGGGTACATTCTCAAACGGCAATCAGTATGTCACATTATCCCACACTCACTGCAAACTTAGTAAGATGAAGGGGTCCACCAAAGTGAGTACTCATGTGTGAATGGCTAAAGAAAACTTGGTACATATGCAAAAGGAGAAAAACCAACATATTATTCAGCTTTAAATAACAAACAAAAGCACCACCACTCTTTTCAACAATCCCAGAGATACTGAATTCATTTAAATGAACCAAACACCAAAAGAAAAATTATTGCATGATGCGACTTCTATTGGGACCTAGAGGACTCATGAAAACCAAGAGTAGAGTGAATACTACCACGGGTGAAGGGTGCAGATGTGGAAAGGGACTAGTCACAAGACACAAATGATAGTAACTATATCAATGTTATAGATTAGATGCCTGAAAATTACTAAGATAATGCTTTTTATCACAAAAGAGATGTAAAAGCACATATGTTAAATAACTTGATTTAGTCACTCCATAATGTATATTCCTAAGTGAAACCCACAGAATGCTATTGGTCTGTATTGAGCACCTATATTTGGTTCGACAGACCAAAAGACATTGGAATTATTCTTACTGAAAGACTAGGCCACCAAGCTGAAACCGAGTTGTTCGTTTTTCCATTTTGAACAAAGACACCACCCAAGACTGTGCTTCCATGAAGAAGATGGGGAGTCTGCTCTGTTTTGTTGCTTATTGAGAGAACTACCGAACATAAGCAGGAATTTTTTGATATGTTTATTTGGTCTTCAGCTCTTTTATCCTTATAAAGTCAATTACCCTGCCCAGTATAATAGGATACTCATTATAATCTATGCACAAACATGTTGTTCAACTCCAGAATCATAAAAGACAACAGTTTTTCAAGTATGTTTTCTGTAATTTTGCAATGTCTAGGTATTTGATTTGTATATGACACACACATTAGCACGTGCTCACGCAGACATTCACATCACATGTCAAAACATCATCATTTATATCTTAAGTAATGACAAGCTTTACTTGATAATCAAAAAAACACAACTCCTTTGCATTTTGTGGAAATAGAATTGAATTCAGTCTTCTATGTTGTAACTAGCTTTACAGTAATTGTGACAGTATTAAGTATTGTAGAGAATAATTATATTTAAATTACTTATCTTTGACAGTACATACAACTTTACAGTATTCTTGAGAGTCTTGTTTTCTTCATGTCTTCAACCAGGGTTTTTCGCTTTGAAACTTAAACTGTAAAATGTCTCAAAATTTATTTCTTGGAACAGGGTGACTAAAATCAAAGCTGCAATCACACCCAGTATAAAGCCACAAAAACACTTTTTCATAGGCAGAGTAAGGCTGCTACCTTCAGTGAAAGGAAATTAAAAATATGTACATCACTGGCTGGTGGGATCTGCAGGACTCCATCTGATATCCCTGTCTTGGCACAACTTAGTATCTAGTATAGTCATTATATAAACAAACACACTGTTATAAAATAACAGTGGCATGTAATTAGGTAGATAAAAAATATATTTGGTGAATAAAAATGTTATTCATTTTTTAGTTAAAATGTCATTGCTGGCAGGTCATCATTTTCTTAATAAAAGCACAGAGGTATTAGCAGTTATGTTTATCATCTTATGATTAATTGCTAGGGAAGTGCTTTATGAAAAGTTATTTTTAGGGCAACATACAAATTATCTTAAGTTTTTGATAGGAAGCATTTTCAGGGAAAATATTTAAAGTTTCCCGTAGCAGAAAATGAAAGTCGTTATCATGTCATAGCTTCCCGTGTATTAAACACTGTCAGCTATAATATTTAAAACTGTTTCTGGAGATATGAATAATGATATACATATAAAAAATATTCTACTGCAATTTTCTAGAGAAAAACAGACATAAATATTATATGAACTTATGAAATAACATGGGGAAGCCAGAATGAAATGACAAAAGTAAACAGGCAATGGCTGCTGAAGACCTAGCAGAATGTCCAATAGCTTTGGCAAAACAGGGTTTTGGTTTCATTGACTAGGCAAGAAGAAAAATCAGACCTTGGGCAAGTACTTATGCCCAAGGGGCCTAGACATATTCCATTCTTAAAACAGAAAGGTCCTTGACTTAAGGACTGAACGAAAATGAACAAATAAATCTGTTGAGGGAGGACAAAGGAATGCTTATTTGGCTTGGTCCAAGGTGAGCAGATGCAGCTTACAGTGTACAGACTACTCTACCTCTCATGTATAGGCTTACAGTGTACAGACTACTCTAGCTCTCATGCATAGGCTCATTTCAAAGTCACCCATGTTCAAAATTCTTAGAGATAAGGGAAATGTTTCTCATGGATATACCATCTTTCTTATTATAATAGCCATTAAGTGGTCAAAATAACAGATAAAAGTCATTCAGAGAGTCACCTTAAACCAATGAAAATTTTTATGTCCACAAATACTATAATAATGTTTGTATACATGAAGCAACAATTTTTTTGCTTATTAAATTAATTAACTTTATATATTTATTTTACATCCTGACTCTAGTTTCCCCTCCTTCTCCTCCTTCTATTACCCTCCCCAGCCTTCCTTTGAAACCCTCCCCTTCATCTACTCCTCCACTGTTTATGTTCAGAAAGGGACAGGCCTCCCTAGGGATATCAACAAAACAAGGTATATCAAGTTGAAGTAAGACTAAGCACTCCTTTTGTAATAAGGCTGGACAAGGCAACACAATATGGGTGTAGCAGAAGGGCCTGCTTGTTGGGGTTTCTGTCCTGCCCATGTCCCACAGCCAGTAAGCCCCAAAGAAATCACACAGAGAGTCTACATTAGGTTATAAACTGTTTGGCCCATTAGCTCAGGCTTCTTATTAGCTCTTGTAGACCAGGCTATCCTTGAACTCACAGAGATCTGCCTGTCTCTGTCTTCCCAGTGCTGGGATTAAAGGTGTGTGCTACAACACCTTGAACTCACAGAGATCTGTCTGTCTCTGCCTCCCAGGCATTGGAATTAAAGGTGTGTGCTGCCACACCTTGAAGTCACAGAGGTCAATCTTCCTCTGCCTCCCAAGTGTTGGGATTGAAGGTGTGTACCACCACACCCAACTACTCTCTTTCTTTCTTGTTTACTTTAAAAATATATTCAGCCTGCATATATTTTTAACACACTATAAACCATTTAGAGGTTTTCTTTGTCTATGAATGTCTCTTTACTGTATATATCTCTTTTTCTGACTACATGAGTTGTTAATTTGCTAAGCAGTATGGAGAGGATTAAAGCCATAGCTTTGACGGCTAGATCCAGCACATTTCTTAGCTTTCTGAGATTTCAGCCTCATGGTTGAGGTACCAGCTATAGCCACGTTTGTTGCCACAACTCTATGGCATTTCAAGGTCCCTGCCAGCAAGCAAGCTGCAACAGTGTGTCCACAAACAACACTCAAATACTCCATAGTTAGACCGCCTGCCTGAAAGACACAGAGTTTTCCATGGCAGTATGGCCCAGAAAGCTGGCATTTTAAAACCGCATGGCTTTTTTCCTGCTATGGCTGAAAACCAAAAAGAATGCAGTTGGCTTTTCATCAACACTATGTAAGTGTTTTGTGGCAGGACCTCTTAAAAAAGCTGCAAGGTTTTGCAGCTAAAGCTGAGTGAGGAAGCCTCTCTTAAATGAGAATGCTTGCTTGCCTCTAGCAAGCAGAGCAGACCCGAGAAATTGCTGCTTCCAAGAAACCATGTGTAATGCTGTTATGTTGTTCTAGAATTACTTCCCAATCTTTCTCAGGCTTTATGTGGATGCAGTTGTCCACGTGGGTGCCATTCAGTAACATGAGGACCTGTGTGTTGGGGTTTCTGTCCTGCCCAGGTCCCACAGCCAGTAAGCCCCAAAGAAATCACACAGAGAGTCTACATTAGATTATAAACTGATTGGCCCATTAGCTCAGACTTCTTATTGGTTCTTGTAGCATATATTAACCCATTATTCTTATCTATGTTATCCACATGGCTTGGTACCTTTTTCAACAGGGCAGGTCACATCTTGCTTCTTAGGTGGTTGAGACAGGACTGCAGAAAGAGCTTCCTTCTTCCCAGAATTCTCCTGTTCTTCTTGCCCCTCATTTACTTCCTGTCTGGTTGTCCCACCTATACTTCCTGCCTGGACAATAAGCGTTTATTTAAAGTATGATTGACAGAATACAGATAAGTGCCGCTCATCTCTTACTACAAATTGGTGCCTCAATGTGGTTGACTAACTCCACGTAAAATCTAACAGAGCTTCAAAAAGAATACAGAGTTTAAGAGAGTTTTTCCTGTTTGCTGGCACTGTGCTGCACCAAGTTTTTCCTCACTCAGCAGCCGCAACAGTAAAAAAGCCACAGTGGTTTTAAAATGCCGGCTTTCTTCCAGTGCAACCTCTGTCTCTTGCAGGAGACAGAGAATTTGAATGGGGTTTTGTGAGTAAAGTGCTATGGCTTGCTTGATGGCAATGTGGACTATTGTGTACCTGGAACTGTGTGAAGCTCAGAGGCACAAGTGACTCAGATGCACAAGCAGCTCCGCCATGCTAGCTGTGCAGTGCGCATGGCTCAGAGGCACAAGCGGCTCTGCCATGTTGGACTGGGCAGAGCAAGGAGGCAGTATCTGTATTTGACTTGGGATTGTTTCAGCTTAGATTCTTAAGAGCTTAGGATTTTAAAAGTGCAAAGCAAAAGTGTTCCTTTACATGAAAGAATTACAGATTCACAATAGGACAGATTCAGACATAAAAGACCTCTAAATGTCTGGCTAACTCCTGACCAGCGGAAAAAACAGCCACACTCAGGATTCTTCTCGGATCACGCTTTATTGGAGAGCCTTTGGTTGAGGAAAAAACGGGAGGCAAGAGAGAGAGAGAGAGAGAGAGAGAGCAAGGTCTAAAATGGCGGCTGCTTATATAGGGAGATGTGACGCGACTCACGCCTTGATTGGTTGCTATGTGCCTGCTGGCACCAGAGTCCTCGGGATTGGTTAGGGACACTTAGGTTATTGCGCATGCAGGAAGCGCCTGGACGCTCAGTCCGGAAGCATTGCCAAATATGGAATTGTTTACCTCCAAACTGCGAGGATGCAAGCGCCATGGCGTTTGTGCCTATGGCTCCCTGCATAAATGGGTCACACTGTTGAATAAAGGTACGTAGTAGGCTTAAAAGACAAAAGAAATAAAGAGTATAGAGAGATGCTTTAAAAAAAAGGGTAAAGTCTTTATTTTATAGCTAGGGTCTGCTAATGAGTGAGTACATACCATAATCATCTTTCTGGGTTTGGGTTACCTCACTCAGGATAGCGTTTTCTATTTCCATCCATTTGCATGCAAACTTCAAGATGTCCTTGTTTTTTACCGCTGAGTAGTATTCTAATGAGTATATAATCCACACTTTCTTGATCCATTCTTCCATTGAGGGGCACCTAGGTTGTTTCCAG
>PVIU01012131.1:0-61280 GCA_004026605.1 Ondatra zibethicus | reverse complement strand
CTGAGCCCTTGGAGATCATCCTGCACCTCCCACTTCTGTGTGAAGACAAGAATGTCCCCTATGTATTTGTGCGCTCCAAGCAGGCCCTAGGACGGGCCTGTGGGGTCTCCAGACCCGTCATCGCCTGTTCTGTTACCATCAAAGAAGGCTCCCAGCTAAAGCAGCAGATCCAGTCCATCCAGCAGTCTATTGAAAGGCTCCTGGTGTAGGCCTGTGGCTCTGCCCCTCCTGTCTGCTCCCACCCTACTTGTGTATCATACCGTCTGTTAGCATGTAGTGTTTTCAGCCAGTTTCTATTATAAATATTGTACTACGTCTGGTTTTTGTATTTTTTTATAGTCTTACAGAGTTGTTCTGTCCCATCTCTCCATCCTCTACTACCATTTTTTAATCTGTTTCATTTAATCTAAGTGAAGTGATATCTAAGGCAGGTGAGAGGCAGAATGTCACAGTTTAACAGTGGGAAGAACCAGGAAAAACCTAAGCCAAGGATAATGTGTACATTCATCTGCAAACTCATTCCTCTGCAGGACAAGATGACAGTAACACTGGTCCCTCATGCCTTTGCATATGAGATCTCCATAGATACTACCATGACTGAAGATCCTTCTTTGGGAAGCAGTCCCTCCCACCCACCATCATTTGAAGAGAAAGTCTGATAATGTTAAACCTACATCCAAGTGCCATTTATTAATGTGTTTTTGATATGTGTAACCTTGTATTCTCACTCCCTACTGAGGGTATCAAGGCAGTAAAATTAAAGGGATGGTCTGCAGACTCAGAGGCTGCCTGGATCTTGAAGAGTGACAAGGACAGAATAGTTGGAATAAAGAATACCAGGGCTGGAACTTAGAGCAGAGACAATGCTGTCAGGGACATCCTGCCCTTCATTGAATGGGGATTTCTTGTGGGGCTGTTTGACACCCACTTTGGGAGCCCTATCCCTTTTTTCCCTCAACATGGGTCAAATGTATTCTCTATCACATGAAGAGAGTGAAAATAATGTTCATTCTTGAGCATCCTAATAAATGAAAGTTTTAAATGAAAGGTGGCAGCAGTGCCTGATTTTTCAGTTTTATCAGCTAATATTTGAAAATGAAACGCTTAGCATTTCTAGGGCAGCTGTGACATGGGTAGGGAAACTGAGATGTTCCAGGTGTGTAGACCAGACTGGCCTGAATTCTTAAGAGATCCCCTGCCTCCACCACCCATGCTGTAATTACAGGTATGCACTACACCCCTGCTTTATTGTATTTTGTTTTGATATGTGTTGGTGTTGGAGACCAAGCCCAGGGCTTCCAAAGTACTCTATTACTTCTCCAAGCCTAGCTATTGTTTCACTTGGTGCTAAGTAGCAAGCTCACACCTACCACTGAACTATATCTCCAGCCTTAACTCTTCACTGAGAGGCCATGTAAAGCCAGTGATGATGCACACACCTTTAATACCCACACTCTGGAGGCAGTGGCAGGCCTGGTCTACAGAGAACCCAGTCTCAAGGAAGAGACGAGACTATGGCTCTGACTGCTCCTCCAGAGGACCTGGATTCAATTCCCAGCACCCACATGGTGGCTCACAACTGTCTGTAACTCCAGTTTCCAACACCCTCCCAAACATACATGCAGACAAAGTACCAAATCATGTAAAGGTAAAAATAATTTTAAAATTTTCTGTTCCCACTCGTTCTATACAGCAGGATTTCCTAACACAAGTTGGTTGATTGTAGGCAGCCTGGCAGGTGTCGGCACACTAGATGGCAGTAACAGTCCACCTTCACTCCCAACTAGAAATGAAGCCATTAACCAGTGTGCCCTGGGAGCAAAATCATCCACAGTTGAAACCACTATTGGCACATGCAGATTTAGTGCTGACAACTGAAGTCGCTGTCTCTTCTGCTTCTTGTGCTTTACACCTCTATCACACAAACAGTACTTTAGCTTGAGAGATCTTCCAGTGTACAAATAACTACAAGTCAGATGAATGAAGACAGATTATGCTCATCTTTCTCTTGGTCTGGTTGGGCAGTATGCCACTCCAGCAGGAAGCCCACTGCTAAGGACCTGTTTACCTACCAGGCCAGTTATCATCCCAAGCAGGATATTTGTGGATTGGGGTTTCAGGGAGTTCTGTCTTTGTAAATTCCTTTGTTAATCTGAATCCAAAAGGAGTTCTGTGTTTTGCCTGCATATATGTATGTTCACCATGTGTGTGCTTAGTGCCGATGGAGATTAGAAAGGGTATTGGATCCCTAGAAGTGGAGTTATAGATGGTTGTCAACCACCATGTGGATGCTGGGAAACAAATCTGGGTCCTCTGTAAGAGCAACAAGTGTCCTTAACTGCTGAGCCATCTCTCCAGCCCCAGCATCATACATTTAAAGAGAACAGGTGGGAAGACATGGGAATACAAGCTAGGAGCCAATTAGAGTAACCTCTGGATTTGAGGCAGCTACTTTCCTGTTCATACTAAACAGTACACAGTATAAAGTTAGAGCTCTTTATTCATATAGTAGTGTAAGGCACAGCACAGCAGAGTGGGAGGGCCACAATCTCCAGGATAAAGTCCCTTGCATTTCTATCAGGCAGCTCTTTGTAGCTAAGAAACACCTGCCACCTTGGTGAGACACAGCAGCTGGTCTTCACTTCTGGAAGTGTCTGGTGAGAGCGTCTAGCAGTTCCTGCTTCTTCGGTCCACTCTTGAGCCCATAGGCTTTGCAGACCTCCTTCAGTGTAGGCACAGTGAGCTTGCCCAGTGTGCCCTTGGCACAATGGGCCTTCAGCTCTTCTTCTGATAACTCCACTTTAAGCTTTTTACTTGCAGAACCTTCATCATCTACAGAGAAGGCAGGAAGGGACAACCTAGAAATTCTTCCAGTGGTACCCTGGCTATGTGGCATAGGACCGTCCTAGGATGCAGGCTGCAGTTGTTCACCTAACGCAGCTGCTCATTCTGTGTGGGCCCTATCACTTTTTTCTTTTCTTCTGGAACATAGCATAGCAATGGACTGCTTGCCTAGTATACTTAAGGCCCTGGTTTCAATGTCAGCAAATCCAAGGTGTAAGAAAATAACCATTTAAGTTCTGAGGCACCAGGCAATAAAGACAGGCAGGGCGGGTGACAAATTCATTGGTAAAGCACAATGTCTGACAGCAACCTCTAGGGAATGACAGGAGCAAAATGGAGCAATCAGGATGGCCACCAATCTGATCTCTTGCCACTCCTGTCGTCATGGGTCTACTGGGCAACAAGGATTAAATATGGCTTTACTTTGCCAAAGATAGCCAAAAGGATTAAAACCTAAACCAGAACCATTCCAAAATGGTGACAGTGTATCTGGTGCTTCTCTACAAATGTGAGCCTCATAGTAAAGAAAATCTATAAGGAAAATGGTCAGTGCCAGGAGCAGACAACAGGGGAAGCCAAAGAGACTACACTCCCAGCTGGAGAGCTACGTCAAAGCAGGACACACATTCTCTTTACCATTGTCTTTGTAGAAATTTAGATAATTAGGGGCCAGAAAGATGGCTAAGTGATTAAGAGCACTAGCTGTTCCTCCAGAGGTCCCGAGCTCAGTTCCCAGCACCCACATGGTACCTCACAACTGTCTATAACTATAATCCCATGGGATCTGATGCTCTCTTCTGGTGTGCAGATGTACAGACAAAACACTATATAAAACACATAAATAAATCGTACAAAATTAGATAATGGGCATAAAGAACAAGATTGTTAAGAGCATAGAAGCCAGTATGGTGATCCATGCCTATAATCCCAGCACCCAGAAAGAGAAGTCAGGGTTTCCAGGACTTAAGGGTCAGCCTGAACTACAAACACCCTGTCTCAAAGCAAAACGACTAAAGAACATATAAAAACCCACTCATTTTTTCCTAGATGGAGTATAAATGACATTTTTTGGAGGCTATATATCCCAGGTCCTCCTGTCATTCCTGAGTGCTGGCACTATAGGCCTGTGCCACCACATCTAACTTTTGATGCAATTCTTATCACACGTGTACAGGTGCATGTCTTTGTAGAGGCCAGAGAAGGATGTTGGGCGTCCTCGTCTATAGCTCTCCACCTTATTCCCTTGATATATAGACTTGTCCCTATCTGCCCCATATTGCTCCACTACCCAATGTACATAGATTTCTGAAAAGGCTGGGATGAAGCTCAATGATAGTGCATGCTTGGAGATGTGAGGTCCTGACTGACCCCTAGTACACTCACCATCCCCCGAGAAATGAAGAGAAAAGTAAGAAACAAGTTATGTCTGTGGTAAGACCATAAAGACCATGAGGAAACCTTTGAAAGGAGCAGGCCACACATCGAGCTGCAGCCCTCACCTTGCTTTCTCTTGGCAGCTTTGCCCTCGGAGTCATAACCTGGGGGATAGACAAGTTCTTTAAACTCATCGACCAGGGAACCAAGTCTTTTCTTCATGGCTTCAACCTTGGGCACTAGAAAATCAAAACAACACGGTGCTCACGTGAGTCACACACATTCCAGTGACCTGTCCGCTTCAGTTCTGTGGGAAACATGAGAGCACTGAGTCAGGTGACCATGAAAACAGGGACCAGATCCTTCTGGCATCCTCCCATGCATAGCATCCTCAGTATTGTGATGGACCATTCTAATAACCTCCTTAGATTCCCAAGTCTTGGAAAATGCTAGTTCCTTATTTAAATGGCATAATACCTTCATATATCCTACATACTCTCTTGCATACTTCAAGGGAACTGAGGATATGGGAGTAGTCCTTCCTCAGAGGCTGCTGAACTGAAAGACTGTCTTCTGCTAGACCCAGCTAGACAGTCCCCACAATCACGCCTGCTTTTAATAAGAGCTATTTTGTCTGGTGTAAGAAGCCGCAGAGAATTAGGACGCTAAGCAGGCCAAACTAATTGTTCTGGTGCTTTTAACTGTCACGAGGACCTTCATTAAGTCCAATCTGCTTCCAGTGACCATTCACTTCCCTGTCACAGCCTGCATCCTCATAAACACTATCAAGAAGAGGTGGTCTAAGAGCAGGGCAGTGGTGGCGCATGCTTTTAATCCCAGCATTTGGGACGCAGAGGCAGATGGATCCCTGCAAGTTCAAGGTCAGCCTGGTCTGCAAGAGCTAACTCCAGGGCAGCCTCCAAAGCTACAGAGAAACCCTATCTCAAAAAACCAACAACAACAAAAAAGGGGGTCTGAGAGCAAGGCCTGAGACACCCAGCCTGAGAGAAAAGCAGCAACTATAGTGGCTCAGGGCGAGGGCAGGACTCTGTTTCCTAATGTACCCACTACTGACTGCTCTGAGAAACCACCCCCTTCTCTGGAAAGTAAGGGCAGCAGAAGCCCCCGCTTCAGAACTATGGATATTAACTGAGTCAGCAGGCAGGACAACAGTGCCTGCCACACTGTAGCCTCAGTAAATGTTATCAGCATTAACTTTCACCACACAGACATGGGGTGGCCTAGTTATTTCAGAGTCAGGTCTCAGGAGCCTGGCACTCTTTCCTCCTGTCAGCGCAGAGCTAGCCAAATCTGTTCCAGGCAGTCTAAGGTGACCTAGAAAACCTCTCAAGCAGAGACAGTCTGAATGAGGTTTGGAGATGGCTAGAAAAACACTTCAGATCACTGGTCAGAGGGTCAAAAGCAAAAGCTGTCTTCCTTTGTGGTTCCCCCAGCACACACACACCAGCACTACTTGGTGCTGGACAGGTCCAGGCCGCCAAATGAAATTTAAAGAAAGATCTTGGCTAAGGATGTAGCTCACCTAACAAAGCAGAAGGCTGCCTCCCTGCAATGTGTAAGCCCCGGGTTCAATCCCCAGCACCAACAACCAACAACAAGACACACTTCTTACGTGTCAGATCTACTACTTGTTCAGACTCCATCATATCCAAAGCGAGGGCCTCCAGGTTCCGGAAGTGCTGCTGCAGCACCGGGTTCTCAAAACTGTCACTCCTGTTCAAACAACATTGGAACACAAGAGCCTTCAGGAAAGAACTAAATAATCAGCTGAGATAGCACGGGTCTAAGGTCAGTAGAGGAAAAATTCACAAGTAAATCAACTTATCTCTCTCCAGTTTTCAATTTATCACTTGATGCTGGACTATTAACTGCAAAGCAAACCTGGCCACTTGCCTGTCACTAGAAGCTTCAGGCAGAGACAAGAATAGAGAAAAAAGAATGATTAAAGTAGAGAGAAAAAACAAAGGACTACAGGATGGAGAGGGAGGAAATCGAATGTGTTTTCTGTGTACAGAGCAGCACAGGAGTTAAGTGTTTGAACCCAGAGCCACACACATGGAGCTGAAACCCGGTCTCTACGCTTTTCTAGTTGGATGAGACTGAAAAGGGGGCCTACTGGCCTGTAGCCTGTTTCATCTGCAAAATGGGCATAAAACCAACCTTTCAGGATTGGGCGCGCGCGCACACGCACACACACACAAAAGTATAGGCATTTGCAGACATCACAGGAGACTGCAGAGGTCAAAGGTGTCAGATCCCTTGGCGCTGGAGTTACAGGTGGTTGTGAGTCACCTGACATAGGTGCTGGGAATCAAATTCCAGTCCTTTTCAAGAGCAGTAGATGCTCTTAACCACTGAGCCATCTTTAGTACCCCTTTCAGGTTTCTTAAGGAGAATAAAGGACAGGACTGAGGTGTAGCTAAGAAAAGAGGACTTGCCTCATATGCTGGGGACCCCAGATTCAATTCAGCATCAAAAATTAGCAAAAATAATTGACATAATGTTGGCGCTGTTGTTTAACACATGGTACTTTATTTTTATTGTTCTTTGTTTTTTCTTTTTGTTTTGTTTTTTTTTTCTGTATTTTCGAGACAGGGTTTCTCCGTAGCTTTTGGTTCCTGTCCTGGAACTAGCTCTTATAAACCAGGCTGGCCCCAAACTCACAGAGATCAGCCTGCCTCTGCCTCCAAATTGCTGGGATTAAAGGCGTGCGCCACCACCACCCGGCTGCTTTATTGTTTTTGATGTGTGTGTCTGTGTGTGTTAAGACATGCCCTGAGATCAAACCCGAGCCTTGTACATGCTAGGAAAGTGCACCCCAGCCCTACATGGTAGATTCTTAGTGCTCCCCTTTTTTTTTTTTAAATAATAACTTATTTATTTATGTACATCAGTGTTTTGCCTGCATGTATGTCTGTGTGATGGTGTCAGATTGGACTTACAGACATTTGTGAACTGCCATGTGCTGGGAATTGAACCCGGGTCCTCTGGAAGGATGGTCAGTGCTCTTACAGCTGAGCCATCTCTCCAGCAGTGCTCCCATTTTCTAGGAAAGGACTATAGCAGAGAGTTACAGCTGAAGGAGAAAGGCATATTTTTGTTTTTGTTTTTTTTTTTGTCTGTATTGTTGTTTTTTGAGACAGAGTTTTATATATTCCAAGCTGGCCTCAAACTGTAGCACAGTAATGACCTTGAACTCCTCATACCCCTGCCTCCACTTCCCCAAACGCTGGGATTATGGGTGTGTACTACAATGATAGGTGTCATTTGCCCAGAAGTAGAAGTAGATACAAAGATAGAATGTGGTAAAACTCTAGCTCGATGGCAAAAAAAAAAAAAAAAAAAAAAAAACCCCGCTGGGCAGTGGCGATGCACACCTTTAATCCCAGCACTTGGGAAGCAGAGGCAGGCGAATTTGAGGCCAGCCTGGTCTACAGAGAGAGTTCCAGGACAGGCTCCAAAGCTACAGAGAAACCCTATCTCCAAAACATAAACAAACAAACAAACTGACTTTAAAATAGACTATAAGCTATGTATGACGATGTATGCCACCTATTTCAACACCTAGGCCACTCTGAACTAGACAGCAAGACAATGTCTCAAAAACTTAAAAGCCAAACAACTAAGATCTTGATAAGCATGTCTCCTAAGACATACAAATGGCCAAGAAAAACACGAGATGTTCGTTCAACTGTCATTTTCATTAGGGAAATATAAATGAAGCTACAATGAGATATCACCTCACATCTCTCAAAAAATGAAAGATGGCGGCTGGGGATGTGGCTCAGCCGAGTGTTCGACTAGTCAGCATGAAGCCCTTGGGTTCAATTCCCAACACCAAATAAACCAGGCATGGAGGCCCCTGTTTGTAATCCATGCTGGGGCAGGGAAGGCAAGATCAGAAGCTCCAGTTCTTCCTAGGCTACATAGCAAGTTCAAGGCCAGCATTCAGGAGACAGTAAACCATGCCTGTGAAGACAAGCAAGGACTACATGTTGAGTCAGTCTCCACCCTCCTCAAAAAGATTGTTATGGATCCCAAAGGAAGCCCTGAACTCAAGGATGGCCTCTAACTCCCCATCCTCCTGCCTCCGCTTTCAGAGTGCTGGGAACTACAGGTGCACCACACTGTAATAAGATACTGTCTCTACAAGATCTCCTGAGTAAATTGGGAGCATAGGGACCTTGGGGGAGGGGCGAAGGGGGGAGGGGAGAGGCAGGGAGGGGAGCAGAGAAAAATGTAAAGCTCAATAAAAAAATCAATTAAAAAAAAAGATACTGTCTTTAAGAAACAAAGCAAGAAGCATGACCAACTTGGGGAGAAATTGGAACTTTTGTACACTTTTGTTAAGAATACAAAGTGGGCAGGAACCATGGGGAATTGTATTGAGGTTCCTCAAAAACTGCAGCTAGAAAGGCCAGTGAGGCGGCTCAGTGGCTTGGTTGCAGCACTGGAGGACAACCAACTCCCAAAAGCTGTCCTACCCTCACCTCTGTACCTTACACACACACACACACACACACAGATAATAAATAAAATTGCAAAAAATTTAAAATATAGGGCTGGAGGGATAACTTGGTAGACAAAAGTGCTTGCCACCAAACCTGCGGATTGAGTTTAATCCCCAAGGCCCACATGATGGAAGGAAAGAATCAACTCCTATAAATTGTCCCCTGACTTCCACCCATGAACTGTGGCACATACAAAATAAGTAATAAAGGTAAAACTTTTAGACTGAAAATAGAACTATTCAAAAATTGAAATCCAGATGTCAAAGATATACCAGCATCCCCAATTTCATTACAGCCCTCCTCACAACACTAAGACAGAAAAAGAAACCTTACATGTATGTTGTGGGTTATTTGTACACTGTGTGAAGGTAGATTGCTGTCATTGGTGTAATAAAAAGCTAAACAGCCAATAGCTAGGCAGTAGATATAGACGGGTCTTCTAGTCAGAGAGAGGAAGCAGGAGGGTGAATCTAGGTTCCCAAGAGAGATGCAAGGAGACATGGAGGAACCAAGCTGAGCAGTATGTGACAGAATGTAGATTAATAGAAATGGGTTCACTTAAGTTACAAGAGCTAGTTAAAAACAAGCATAGCTGGGTGGTGGTGGTGCATGCCTTTAATCCCAGCACTCGGGAGGCAGAGGCAGGCAGATCTCTGTGAGTTCGAGGCCAGCCTGGTCTACAAGACTAGTTCCAGGACAGATGGCTGAGTGGTACAGATCTGGCTGCTCTTCCAAAGACTTGAGTTTGATTAGGAACACCTGCACGAGTACTCACAACCATCTGTGACCCCGGTCTTAGGGAATCCTATGCCTTCTCTGACCTCGTGCATTGCACACATATCCAGACATGCAGCAACAGTGCTGAGTCTGGAGGATGCGTGCTGAGGAAAGAACTGTTGCGGAAGGACAAACACCACACCATTCCTCTTATGTGCACATCTGCAACAATCAAACTCTCGGAAACCAAGAGTGGTAGAGGCCAAGGGCTGGGAGCAACAGCTGCTGATCAGGTCTCACAGTGCAGCTGTGCAAGATGACAGAGCAGCAGAGCAGCACGCTAGGGTTTCTCTGCAGGGTACTGACAATCTAGGAAGGAGGTAGATGTCGTACATCAAATACAAACTGACGAAAGAAAGATGGCATGTGATAATTATGTCTGCAGTCACATTGTATAGGCTTTAAAAGATGTTCTCTCTTTTCTAATTATAAAAAATGACTTGTCACCGGGCGTCGGTGGCACATGCCTTTAATCCCAGCACTCGGGAGGCAGAGGCAGGTGGATCTCTGTGAGTTCGAGGCCAGCTTGGTCTACAAGTGCTAGTTTCAGGCCAGGCTCCAAAGCTACAGAGAAACCCTATCTCGAAAAACCAAAAAAAAAAAAAAAAAAGTGACTTGTCAGCTGGGTGCAGGCGTGCAGGCACAAGCTTTTAATCCCAGCACTCAGGAGACAGAGGCAGGTAGATCTCTGTGAATGCGAGGTCAGCCTGGTCTACAAAGTGAGTTCCAGTACAGCCAGGGCTGTCTCTAACACAGAGAAACCCTGTCTCAACCTTCCCTCCCCCCCCAAAAAAAATTATGCAGGGCTGGAGAGACAGCTCAGCCATTAAGAACATTTGCCGCCCCTACAGAAGACTTGGGTTCAGTTCCCAGGACCTATACGGCAGTTCAAACTGGCTTTAACTCCAGTCCTAAGGGCTGCAACTTCCTCCTCTGACCTCCTTGAGCACTAGCTATGGACGTGGTGTCTGAGATGGGCATGGTGATGCACACTTGTAACTCCAGTATTTCGAACATGAGGCAGAAGGAGTACTGCAAATTTGAGGCTAACCTGGGCTACATAGCAATTTCAAGGCCCACCTGAATTACAGAGTAAGATCCCATCTAAAACAAACAAGAAACTAAGTAAGCACATGCCACTCTTTTCAAACTTGTGAAACCTCTAACCTTTTTTTTTGTTTGTTTGTTTGTTTTGTTTTTCGAGACAGGGTTTCTCTGTCCTGGAACTGCTCTTGTAGATCAGGCTGGCCTCAAACTCACAGAGATCTACCTGCCTCTGCCTCCCAAGTGCTAGGATTAAAGGCGTGCCCACAACCGCCTGGCTTTCGTTTTTGAGACAGAGTCTGGCCTTAAATTATGCAACCTTGCAGCCTCAGCTCAAAAGTGCTGCGATTACAGGTAAATACCACCACACATGGCTCCTCGTCTGACTTTTTAGGTCTCCCGCACAGTCTGAGACTCTTCAAGATAAGCAGAGCCTCCATTCTCGATGTACTTTTGTTTTTTCAAGTCAGGGTTTCTCTGTATAGTCCTGGCTGTCGTATAAACTACCTCTGTACCCAGTCTGGCCTCAAACTCACAGAGATCCACCTGCCTCTGCCTCGTGAGTGCTGGGATTAAAGGCCCATGTACTTTTTAAATTCTTGGTGACAAATAATGATTTCTTGTTTTTGACTACCTAAACCATGCCCACTTAGTCTGTGTCTAACCCGAATTTCTACTATGGTCCAACTCAGTAGACAGCACTAAAAGAAAGCCCAAGGCTGACCCAGCGCTCACCTATATGTGAAGCGGAGCTTATGAACAATAGCCTTCATCTTGTCTATCTGCTCGGGGTTGGCCATCACTTTCTCAGTAAAGGGCACCTTCCGTTTGTCGTCAGCAAAGGGGAGGAAGACAAGCTGGAAGCCTGAGGAAGGAAAACAGGTCTTCTGAGGTTTGACTTCAGTGGTGTGGCTGTTTGTCTCTGAGCCCTGCGATGCTGCAGCTGGGAGTTATAAGTCCAGTTCCTCCTTTACCAGGGGACACCTGTGAAAGTTAGTCGAACAGACTCTCTGGGGATTCATGGAAAACCTGACAAGAGGGATGCCTCAACAGGGAGCAAAAGCCAGGCAGCAACAGTTGGTCCCAGCGTCTAGCTTTTATTATTATTATTATATTAATCTAGAGTCAGATGGTCCCAGCTTCATTGGGCTCTCTTCTGAGCTACAGCCTTTTCCCATTTTTTTTTTTTTTTTTGGTTTTTCGAAACAGGGTGTCACTGTAGTTTTAGAGCCTATCCTGGAACCAGCTCTTGTAGACCAGGCTGGCCTCGAACTCACAGAGATCCGCCTTCCTCTGCCTCCCGAGTGCTGGGATTAAAGGCGTGCACCACCAACCGCCCAGCCCTTTTCCCATTTTTATTGCAATTTAAAGCACACATTAAAGAGATAGGAGTTATCCTGTGGATCCCGGTACAGTCCCTTCATGGTTCTAGAAGGAAAACCCAGCCACTCTAATCAATCCTGCTGCCAGGTGAGGCCCTTATGGCAGGGCTGAAGGTGTTAAACAAATGAGCCAATTTCTCCCCTCTGCTCTCTAACACACACACACACACACAGAGTGTGTCTACTATTGACAAGGACTTTGAGGTCACTACTGGTTTTGGACAGCCAGCTTGGGCAGCATACAGCATGAAAGGGTGAGAGGTTAGGTGAGAGCAAGCATATTGATGACCCTGGTTTTGATAGCTCAAAAATAACATGTTGACATTGGTTCTTATTAGCACGACTAGAGGACTGGGATTAATGACATCTTGTGCTAAGCATAAGCACATGAAATTATCTCAAATATAAAACAACCTTCAGGCAAGAATAGGAAAAGTAAATTCTGTCCCCAAGTTGGCTAGCTGACAAGTGGTGGTGATGGATCAAAACAAAAGAAAGTGAGCTCTCAGATGTGCAGCAGAAGACAAAATTCACAGCTGGGTATGCGTTGAGTGCTTGTAATAACAGCACTCAGGAGGCGGGGCAGCAGGAACTCAAGTTCAAGGTCAGCCTCGGCTATATAGTGAGACTTTGCACAGAGGGGCTAAAAAGGAAAAGCAAGTCTGACTTCAGTTTATCCATGTCGTCTCCACACACTGCCCTGGCAATTACACCAAGTACTAAGGGTAGCAAGAGACTTTCAGTAGAGAAAAACATCAACAGAGAAGCCTAGAAACGTGCATCAGAAGTGTGCAAATAGACACGGTGGCGCCCGTTCTGAGGCCTGACAACCTTGTGACTGCACATTGTTGCCATCTATGGTGACCTTGCCTGTCAGGAGATCTCATCCACCTACAAAACCTTAAAATCACACATTTCCCAGGCCTGAGTATTGGGGACTCTGGTGCTTCAGACCTCCTATGGGATTGATTCCAAAGCACATGGAAGGCTCAAGAGCCTGGAGCGCTCTGCCACGTACCTGCTGGAGTCACCTGAATATTCTGATCGTCCAGTTCCTCTTCCTGTGGCACCAAAGCCACAAAATAAGGGGGGACGTTCTTTCGGGATGTGTATCTACACACGGCTATGACCTCCTTCTCCAGACACTTGGTGAGCAGAGCACTGAACAAGGTTGAGCTGCCTAGAAAACAAATATCACAGGGGCCTGCATCCCAAAGCACTCTCCTCTCCCGCCTCATTCCCCATCATAACCATAGTCTGTTTTGATTTGGTTTTTTTGAGTCAGGGTTTCTCTGTGTAGCTCCAACTGTCCTAGAACTCACTCTGTAGACCAGGCTGGCCTGGAATTCAGAGATTTGCCTGCCTCTGCTTCCCAGAGTGCTGAGATTAAAGGCATTAAAGGAGAATGCCAACACACCCAGCCATAAAATTTTGTTCATTTTCTTTACAGGGCCATGATACCTCAGTAAGTAAAAGGTGAAGACCCAGAGCTGAGAGAAAGTAGAGGTCGAAGGGACTGAGAAACAGAAAGAAAAGCAACCAAATTTGGGGGCTTAGATACTGCATTGGGAGTGTGACTCACCACCATCTCATTGCACTAATGTTAGGCTAATATTAGGCATGAGCTTCCAGTACTAAGGGAAGCCACTCAGGTATCGATGAGCTCCTTGTGAAGTGCTCAAGTACAGACAAGGGCAAAGGTCATATCACCTAAAACTGCCCACAGTTAAAGCAGAGGAATGTCCTGGGTTCAGTTTTGGCTCTATTATTTGGTCCCTCTTATAATTAAATAGGATGAACTTTAAAAAAAATTCCAGCCGGGTGGTGGCAGCGCACGTCTTTAATTTCAGCACTTGGGCGGCAGAGGCAGGTGGATCTCTATGAGTTTGAGGCCAGTCTGGTCTATAGTATGAGTTCCAGGACAGTCAGAGTTACACAGAGAAACCGTCTCAAAAAACCACACACAAAAACAACAAACAACAAAACCCTCAAATTGTGGTCTGGAGAGATGGCTCAGAGATGACTGTTTAGAGAGATGATTGCTCTTCCAGAGGACCCGGGTTCAGTTTCCAGCACCCACATGGCAGGTCACAGCTGTTTGTAACCCCAGAGAACCCGACCCCCATGGCAAAACACCAATGCACGTAAAAACAAAACAAAAACCCAAAACTCAAATTCTATAGCTCCCTCCCCCCAGATTTTTTACAATACATGGCAGTATGGTGAGATGCCTGAAGAAATTTAACTTTGCTCAGTCTACATTTCCAAAATATCAACATGCAACATTACCTTTTTTGCCCTGAACATGAGACATTTTTAAAATATCCAATTCATATCTCTTATACATGTCCAAGCAGCATCAATTTAGGAAACATGGCTCAATAAACCCAGTGACAGTGGTGGGTTATCCCTTAGTCTACCATTTACCAGGGACTCCTCTGGGTCTACGAACTGGAAGCCTATGTACTCACCGTTTACCAGGGACTCCTCTGGGTACACGAACAGGGAGGGTCTCAGGTAGTGGTGCTTCTTCAGCATTACCAAGGGCTTAAAGCCCATGAGGATCAAACCTGGCTCATCAAACCGCTTCAGCTCCTCTGTTTCCTCTTTCTCTAGCACAATCTGACGACTCCCATAGGTCTAAACGAGAAAGGATGGGAATAATAAGGGCTACCAAAGAGCTATGTAGAGATACATGTGCAGTCACCAAACACCAGCAAGTTAAAATTAGCTCTGTGGGGCCTGGAGAGATGGCTAGTGGGTCAGAGCACTTGCTATACAGCTGTGAGGACATGTTTACATCCCTGGCACCCATGTAACACCAGATGTGCCTGGAACCCCACTGCTGGGTTAGGGGAGGAGACAGGAGGATCTCGAGGTTTGCTGCCTACCAACCTCGCTAAGGAAACAATAAGCTTTGGTTCAGCGAGAGACCATATCTCAAGGGAATAAGGAGGCCTCTACATGAGTGCACGGTGCACAGATGTGTACACACACAGAGACCAGCTTTCTTCAAGGAGCAGGCGACATCCTCCTCATACAACCAGGCATGAGCATTTACTTAAGGATGTCCAGGTAATTTATATGTGCCATTGTCTTCTGTAGCAATCCTGGGAGGGAGGCTGTTTAACAGGAGCAGCAGGGATGGCTCAATGGTCAAGTGTCTGCCTAGCAATTAGGAGGCTCTATAGTAAAACAAGCAAAACAACAACAACAACAACAAAACCTGTTTAACAGACAACTGAACTGAAGGTCAATAGTTGGGCACCTGCTCCAGATTATACAACTACAGTGGTCTTTCTCCCTGCCTCTCTAAAACCAGGGTTTCTCCGTGTAGCCCTGGATGTCCTCAAGCTCACAGCTCTGACTGTCTCTATTACAGGCATGTGCCACCACCGCCTGGCTGACAGTGATCTTTAAATCTTTATCTTTCTTGTGCCAAAGGCCATGATCCTCAGAAATTGTTTTTTCTCTTATTTAATATTTATTGAGCTCCCAGGCCTATCCATGACACACAACAGATACACAAACCAAGGACTGTAAAAACACCTCAGTGGGAAAAAACACTTGTTTCACAGGACTTTATGGGATGGAAGGTCGCACATCAGGTCCTGGATTGAGTTCTGGTGGCGGGGAGGGGTGGGTAGCAAGAAACATCTGCTGGGCAGCAGGCGCAGGCCTTTAAAATGACCCTTCTGATTTTATCTATTAATAAATAAACTCAGTGGTCAGAGGACTGCTCCCCAATAAGCCAACATGACAGTCTAGTTACAAATAAAAAGAGAATGTTTTATACTTTCTATCCTTCAAACAGCAGGGAGAACCTCTGGTGTGAAATTTATACTTCAGAAAAAAATGTGTGTGTGTGTAATGGGTTGAATAAAAATACTTAACTAGTCAGACAGTTAGGACCTAAAGGTATACAAAATTCTGATCCTCTCCCACATTTGATATAATTAAATAGAATGTGTTCAACTAGTCATGGTGACGCACACCTTTAATTGCAGCAGTGGGGAGGCAGAGGCAAGTGGATCTCTGAGTTCAAGGCCAGCTTGGTCTACAGGGAGAACCTGCCACAAAATAATAAAAGGATGTGTTCCATTTTCAATATCACAACCTTCTAAAGAATATACATCAGAGAAAGGACAAAAAGAGAGAAGGCGCTGTACCCGATCTTTCATGCTCAGAAAAGCAGGTACATCCATCATGCACAGCAAAATAATTCAGCAAAAATAAATTCTCACCCTTAAATAGTCCACTGCACCTGCAAACCCTAACTCCTCAGGGCCTGGGATTAACCACAAAGCACTTCCTGTTGCTGTACTTAAACAGTGTGTGCTGAGCAATCAAGGCCAAAGTTCCCACCCACCAACACCTGTCCTATTCAGCTTTCTGCTCTCACAGACCCATGTGCCAAGGTTGCAAGGTCAGCGGCTTCCTGTCTTAACGGCTTATCTAGAAAGACATAGGTGAAGAGTGACCTAGCTGGCCAGGCTGCTCAAAGTGTTCCTTTCCTGCTTTTTGTTTTGTTTTGTTTTTTTCTCCCCAAGACAGGGTCTCTATAGCCCTGGCTGTCCTGGAACTCAACTCTGTAGACCAGGCTGGCCTTGAACTCACAGAGATCCAACTGCCTCTGCCTGCTGAGTGCTGGGATTAAAGTCATGTACCACCATGCCTGTTCCTGTTTTTTGGTGTTTTTGATTTGTTTTGTTTTGATTTGTTTTTTAGATTTATTTATCTGCATGCACACCTATGGACAATGATCATGTCTGGTGCATGCAGAGGTCAGAAGAAGGGGTCTAAGCTCCTGGAACTGAAGTTATGGATGGTTGTAAGCCATTGTGTGGATGCTGGGAACAGAACCTGGGTACTCTGCAAGAACAGCAAGTGCTCTCTTAACTGCTGAGCCATCTCCGGTCCCCACCTCCTGTCAATCCTGGAACGGAAGACTGAGTAGGGTTAGCCACCTACCTGAGACCGCTTGGTATCACTAGGCAGGAGCAGACTGCCTGTGTTTACATTAAAAGTCCTAGTCTTGGTTTTCACTGGCTCATTTGTTTCTCGATAGAGCCTCACTGGAAAAGGCTTGTTAGCTTTCTGGACCAAGTTATAGATGCCCACCATGAGCGCTACATCTTTACCAAGCTTGAACTTTAACCTGAGGGAGGAGGAAAAAAAGAAAAAAAAGCATGGAAAGAAACATTGAACTTTCCTATGTAAAATGTTTTCACAGCAGCCAAGTTTCAATTTGTTTTATTCTTTCCAATAATGTCTTAAAATGCAGACTCTAAACAGAATACAGCACTGGGTATGGTGGCAAGAATTTAATCCCAGCAGTTGAGGGACTAAGACAGTAAAACTGCTATGAGTTCAAGGGCAGCATAGGGAACATACCAAATACCAGGTGAGTCAGGTCTAAATACAAGACTCTGTCCAAAATATAAAAACAAATAAATAAATAAGGGGAGAAGTGGGAGGAGGGGATCAGAATGCAGCTAAACTTGGTAGCAGACACCTGCAACCCCAGCTGAGAATACATAGCAAGACCTTGACTTTAAAAGGGGGGGGGGCCGCTGGCGAGATGACTCAGAGATTAAGAGCACTGGCTGCTCTTCCAGAGGTCCTGAGTTCAATTCCCAGCAACCACATGGTGGCTCACACCACCTATAATGAGATCTGGTGCCTTCTTCTGTCATGCAGGCAGAACCCTGTATACATAATAAATAAATAAACAAACAAATGAATAAATAAATAAATAAATCTTTAAAAAAAATCTAACAATCTGGTTACTAATGATCTCAAGGTAAAAGAAATCAAAATAAAGCCGGGAGATGGTGGCGCACACATTTAATCCCAGCACTTGGGAGGCAGAGGCAGGCAGATCTCTGTGAGTTCGAGGCCAGCCTGGTCTACAAGAGCTAGTTCCAGGACAGGCACCAAAGCTACAGAGAAACCTTGTCTCAAAAAAAGAAAAGAAAAAAAGAAAGAAAGAAATCAAAAGAAAGCTAGGTGTGTTGGCCCATGACTTTAATCCCGGAGGCAGGGATTAAATCTGCTCAGGAGGCAGAGGCAGAGGCAGGTGGATCCCTCAGTTTGAGGTCAGCCTATTCTACAGAGCAAGTTCCAAGACAGCCAAGGCTACACAAAGAAACCATGTCTTAAATGAATGAATAAATAAATACATAAATAGATAAGTAATAATAAAGGACTCAGGTCATAAGGCTTGGCAGCAGGCACCTTTACCTGGTGAGCTATCTCACTGGCTTAATAATAATATAATTTTGAAAATGATAACTAACATCTGGGGGCGGAAGATACAGTTCAGTGTTTAAGAGCGCTTGCTGCACTTCCAGAGGACCTGAGTTCAACTCTCAGCATCCATACTGGGTGGCTCATAACTATCTATAACTCCAGCTCCAAGGGATCCAGTGCTTCTTGTCTGCATGGGCACCCACACAAACGTATAACTTAAAATAAATAAATACGTAACATCTGTTAAGCTTGTGTTAGATGTCTTTTACTTACTCTTTACAATACATAACAATATGAGGCAGATGTTCCTGCCATCTGCCATCTACAGAGATCAGACAAGGTACTAAGGAGTGTAGCAGAGTACTCAGACATCAAGGAAACGGAAGGCTGCATTACTGTGGAGACTCACAGTACCATCTCCAGCCAAAGAAGAAACAGCTCTTGCTATCCTGAGGTAAAGCAGGTAGAGGAACAGTGTGGCAGAAGCGCAGGTGGGGAAGTCAAACCTATGCACTGTTTGCGACGTGTTAGGGAAGGATGGGCAGCTCACACAGGCTGGGTGCCCACCTGGACAGTACTCGCTTTCTGGTTTCCTTGGCTCGAACCTTCCTTAGCAGATCTTCCAGCTTGCTTGATTCCTCAAAGTGAACCCCAAGGTCCTCACCCTCAGCTATGCTGATGATGTCTCTGTAGAACAAGGATATGTCAAAGCCCCCTTGTCTCTTCAGATGCATCAAGTCCAGGAAGATCCCTGAGGTAAGTACAGCAAATTAGAATTACCACTCTGTGTTCAGACACATCTCAGTATGTAGCCCTGGCTGCCTGAGACTCCTAACAAGGCTCCTGCCTCTGCGTTCCCCACACCCCTCCACTGCAGAGTGCTAGGATGACAGGGTGGTACCTGGTTAAAATTTTTTTTAAAAAAGAGCACCACACATTCTTAACCACTGAATCATCTCCCATGTTCTACAAAGCAATGTTAAGTCAGCATGATGGCTCATTGGGTAAAGGAACTTGCCATGACCTGAGTTCAATCCCAGGACTTACACACTGGAAGAAGACAAGTGACTCCTACAAGTTGTCCTTTGACCTTCACAGATTGCAAAGTGACATCCATGTGCCCACACACAGATACGTAAATTAAATACATGCAATTTTTTTCTTTAACTTTTCTAAAGACAGGGTTTCTCTGTGTAGCCCTGGCTGTCCTGCAACTTCCTCTGTAGCCCAGGCTGGCCTTGAACTCTATTTTGTTTGCAAAGTTGTCTCTGTACTTCATACATGCAGTGACCATAAAGGCCAGAAGAGGGCGTCGGATCCCCTGGAACTGGAGACAGTTGTTAGCCACCACGTGGGTGCTGACAATGGAGGTCAAGCCCTCTGGAAGACCAGTCAGTGCTCTTAACTATTGAGCTATCTCTCCAGCCTAAGCCGCATGTCCTTCAAATGCCTCCCTAGGCTAGGCATGACAGTGCACACCAGGAATAATACCGCTTGGGAGGCTAAGGCAGGATTGGCTGCTTGAGACCTGCCTGGCTACACAGCAAGTTCTAGACCAGCATGGGCTACATAACAAAAATATACAAACTCTAGGTTGACTATTAACATTATCAGGACCTAAAGAAAGTGGCTATGCCTATCAGCTGTCATAACTACTTCAAACAACACTCAAATCACTACCATTCCTAGCAGCGCTGACGTCAAGACAAGTGTGCCCTGCTAGAGACCTTTAGACAGCAGGCAAGACTATTTAGGCCACACTAGTGTGACCCCAGTTTTACTTTACTCTTTCATTTGGCTCTTGATGGCAAAAGCAAATGCTTAATCTCAACTATAAAGAAAATAGGTTAGGAGTCATTTAAAAGAATAAGAAGGTCCGGGCGGCGGTGGCGCACACCTTTAATCCCAGCACTTGGGAGGCAGAGGCAGGAGGATCTCTGTGAGTTCGAGGCCAGCCTGGTCTACAAGAGCTAATTCTAAGACAGACTCCAAAGCTACAGAGAAACCCTGTCTCGAAAAACCAAAAAAAAAAAAAAAAAAAAAAAAAAAGAATAAGAAGGGCTGAGGAGATGGCTAAGCAGTTAAGAGCATTGGTTGCTCTCCCAGAGGACCTGAATTTGATTCCCAGCACCCACATAGCTCACAGTTGTCTAACTCTAGTTCCAAGGGATACAATGCCCTCTTCAAGGCTCCACAGGCACCAGGTACGAAAGTGGTATGCAAACATCTATGCAAGCAAACATAATATACATCCATACATACAAAATTCTTAATTAAACTTCTAAAAAATTAAAACATACATTCTTTTGGGGCTAGATAGATAGATGCACAGATATGCATGCATTCAAAAAACCCACATACATAAAATAAATAAAATTAAAGAAAAAAAGCAAATAAGGAAACAAGACTGGAGAGATGGTTCAGGAGTTAAGAGCACTGGCTGGGGCTGGAGAGATGGCTCAGAGGTTAAGAGCACTGCTTGCTCTTCCAAAGGTCCTGAGTTCAATGACCAGCAACCACATGGTGGCTCACAACCATCTTTAGTAAGATCTGGTTCCCTCTTCTGGCCCACAGGCAGGCAAACCACTGTATACTTAATAAATAAATAAATCTTTAAAAAAAAAAAAGAACACTGGCTGTTCTTGCAGAGGACCTGAGTTCAATTTCCAGCAACACATGGGTGCACACAACCATCTGTAATTCCCACACTAGGGGATACGATGCCTCTTCCAACCTCCACGGACTCTTGGATGTACATGGTGCATATAAATATATATAAGCATACACATACACATAAAAATAAATATTTTTAAAGTAATAACGAAATAAAAGGATAAGGAAAATGCCCACCGGTGTCACGGAGATCACTAGCTTTGGTCCTGGCCCGGCTGGCTTTGGCACTGTCACTGCTGTGAGGGTCATCTTCATTGGTGAATAGCATGATCCTCTTATGACTCATCTTGACCTGAACATCGCTGAAGAGGTTGGCACAGACCCAGAGCACTTCACTCAAGCAGTAGTCAGATCCATGGCCAATTGTGTCTTGGAAATGCTTTTTTCCCTGTTGTCCCTTAAACTGGTCAAGCTCTAACACACGTTTAGCACCTGGGAAGAGGCAGAGTCAAAGGGGGCAAAAAATAAGGCCATGAGCACCACCACAGGCTAACAGAGGCCTCCTCACTCGACCATATGAAACTAGAGTGGCAGGGACTTTCTGTGAAGAAAGCTAGTTCCCAGCCAAGATCAAAGCCGCTTCCTCTCCAGAGCCCTCTTCCTTTCAGCTTAGTGAAGTTCTCACGTGAAGAAAACCATTTTCTTTGAATATTACTGACCTGGGTTATCCAAATCTTGTAAGACATAAATATTTTTGAAATTCACTGAATTTTTGTCTTTCTTGGTACCGTAGAACACCACTCCCAAGAGATCTCGGTCGCTGCTTATGATCTTACTGGTATACACACTCTGGATACACTGAGAAAATAAAAATTCTATGAGTGTTTACTAAGCTTCTGTCAGAGCCAGGTATGCTAAGCACTTAGGGGTTACGAGCTGGGGAATGGAACTTGGTCGGGAGACTGCTTGTCTGGCATGCACAAAGCCGGAGGTTGGATACCAAGTGCCGCATTAACCAGACACGATGGCACGTCTGTAACCCCAGCACATGGAAGGTGAGACCAGAGGTCCTCAGAGTGGCCCATCGTGGCGGGTTTTATGCAGGGCTGGCAACGGAACTCCTGACTTTATGCATGGCAGACATGGATTCTACCAACAGAGTATCTGGTTTTCATTCCACATGTCATACACATCGAGAGCAGGACTACTGAACCCACAGCAATCCTAGGTCTGTATCTCCAAGGAACTGCCAAGTCATACCAGCTGCATGCTTTCACATTCTTTTTTTTTTTTTTTTTTTTGGTTTTTTGAGACAGGGTTTCTCTGTAGTTTTGGAGCCTGTCCTGGAACTACCTTTTGTAGACCAGGCTGGCCTCGAACTCATAGAGATCCGCCTGTCTCAGCCTCTCGAGTGCTAGGATTAAAGGCATGAGCCACCACCGCCTGGCTCACATTCTTTTTAAGACTTTATTTTAGCCAGGGCAGTAGTGGTGAACACCTTTAATTCCAGCAGGCTAATCTCTGTGAATTCAAGGCCAGCTTAGTCTATGCGTCGAGTTCCAGGCCAAGGCTACATAAAGATACCCTGTCTTGAAAAAACAAAAAAAAAAAAACAAAAAAAAAAAAAAGAAAAAGATTATGTTTTATTTTATTGGTTTTTTGAGACAGGGGTCTCTCTACATAGCCCTGGCTGTCCTGGAACTCACTATGTAAACTAGGTTGGCTTTGAATTCAGAGAGATCTGCCTGCCTCCTGAGTACTGGGATTAAAGGGGTACACCACCATGCCTTCTTAACAGCAGCTTACTCAAGTCCTTTGTCCCCAGCCCCCTTTTAGAGATAGGACCTCATGCCCAGGCTGACATAACATTTGAATATGTAGCCAAGGATGACCTTGAACCTCTAATTCTCTTGCTTTTATCTCCCAAATGCTGGAAATATTGGTGCACATCACCAACCCAGGGTCTTCCACATGTTAGGCAATCACTCTCCCAACTGATCTATATCCCTAGGCCTCTTTTGCCCATTTTAAGACTGTACTGTAATTGTTTACTACAAATAATTTTCAACTCTCAGGTTTCACCTGCAAAAAGATGTGTGTATGTGTGTATATCTGTGGTGGAGGTGAAGGAGGAAGAAGAGAAAGAGAAGGTGGTAGAGGTGAAGGAGGAGGAGGAGGTGGTGGAGGAGATAGAGGTGGAGGTGGTGGAGGTAGTGGTGGTGGACGTGAAGGAGGAAGAAGAGGAAGAGGTGGTGGTGGTGTTGGTGGTGGAGATGGTGGAGTTGGAGGAGGAAAAAGAGGAGGAGGTGGTGGTGGTGGTGGAGGAGGTGGTGGAAGTGAAGGAGGAAGAAGAGGAAGAAGAGAAGATGGTGGAAGAGGAGGAGGTGGAGGAGGAGATAGAGGTGGAGGTGATGGAGGTAGTGGTGGTGGAAGTGAAGGAGGAAGAAGAGGAAGAGGTGGTGGAGATGGTGGAGGAGGAAAAAGAGGAGGAGATGGTGGTGGTGGTGGAGGAGGTGGTGGTGGTGAGGATGGTGGAGGTGAAGGAGGAAAAAGAGGAAGAGGTGGTGGTGGAGGAGGAGGTGGTGGTGGTAGAGTAAGAAGAGGAGGAGGAGATGGTGGTAGTGGAGGTGGTGGAGTTGGAGGAAGAAGAGGAGGAGGAAGTGGTGGTGGTGGAGGAAGTGAAGGAGGAAGTGGTGGTGTTTGTGGTGGTGGTGATACTGGGGATTGAACTTTGGTCTCAACCACTGAGCCAGCCTCAAAAGGACCTTATCCACACTATAACAGCAACACTTGACTTTACAATCCAACTCCAAGGAGAACCCACTTCTACCTTTTCCAAGCTAACCCAGAAAGTGGGAGCAATTATCCTAGAGTATCCCGAATAAAATGGAGGGTGTCCTCCAACTCTCATAAGATGCTAGTACAGGTGACCATCTGAGAGGACTATCCGCCATTAACATACAAACTTTTAAACATGGTGTTTGTGGGGGTGAAGAAATGGCTCAGCAGTTAAAAGCACTGGCTACTCTTCCAGAGGACTCAGGTTCTATTCCCAGCACTCACATGGTGCCTCACAACTGTCTGTAACTCCAGGTCTGGGAATCTGAAGTCCTTTTTGGTATCTTCTGGTATCAAGCATACAAACATAGACATATCTGCACATAAAACACCCATATTCACAAAATAAACAAAATTTTAACTAAACAAACTTTTTGTTGATGTTCCTTTTTGATTTTTGAGACAGGGTTTCTCTGTGGCTTTGGAGCCTGTCCTGGAACTAGCTCTTGTAGACCAGGCTGGCCTTGAACTCACAGAGATCCGCCCGCCTCTGCCTCCCGAGTACAGGGATTAAAGGCATGCGCCACCACTGCCCGGCTTAATTAAAATTTTAAAATAAATAAAAATGCCATGTGCTGGGTATAGTGGTACATATTTATTGTACCAGTACGTGGGAGATGGAGAAAGGATTTAAGGTTAGCCTTGGGTGCAAAGCAAATTTTAGGGCCACCCTAAGCTACATGAGACACTCAACTTAAAAAAGGAATACTAGGGAGGGCTGGAGAGATGGCTCAGTGGCTAAGAGCACATATTGTTCTTGCAGAAGACCCAAGTTCAATTTCCAGCATCCACATTAGGCAGCTCACAACTGCCTGGAACTCCAACTCCAGGTGATATGATAACCCCTGACCTCCTACACACACACACACACACAGTATTAAAATTTAAAAATATCCAGGCAGTGGTGGCACAGGTCTTTAATCTCAACATTCAGGAGGCAGAGGTAGGCAGATGTATGAGTTCGGGGCCAACGTGGAATACAGAGCGAGTTCCAGAACAGCCAGGGCTACACAAAAAAACCCTGTCTCGAAAAACAAGACAATTTAAAGTGGTACTAATTTTCCTTTTCCTTTTTGGCAGAATCTCACTATGTCACCCTAGCTGCCTTTGAAGACATGCTTTTCCTACTGCAGCCTCCAAGGTGCAGATTACAGGCATATGCCATCATTCCCAGACTTTTCTTGGGTGGATGGGTGCAAAATAAGCAGGAGTCTCATCAAAAAGGAGATTCTGGAACTCACATGAAGCCTGTGGATGAGTAAGTCTGATAGGACTGGGACCAGTATGGGTACTCCAGGCTTAAGCCAGTCAGTCAGGAGACAATGGCTATTCCATCCCTAGGGTTCTGACCTGATTACCACATAGCACCTTACCCACCCACATTCTGTGACATGGGCTTCTGCCTGTTTTTTGTTTTTTGAGATAGAGTCTCACTATATAGCCCTTGGTTGTCCTAGAACTAGCTATATAGACCAGGCCGGCCTCTGCCTCCCGAGGGCTGGGATACAAGGAATGCACCACCACATCCACCCTCGAGTTTATGAGTTCAGTAACAAGGAAGTCTTACCTGGATGGTCATATCAAAAGGTGTGACTTCGTCTTCACCCTGAGATTCAAACATAGCCCTGGAGGCATCAACCAGAAAAATCAAGCTATCTCTTCCTGAATATTTATATTCTCCTATGGGGAAACAAATGACAGAAAACGTTTGCCTTTTGCATCATAATTAATGTTTATCACTCACACAAAACAAAGAGCTCCACAGAACAAAAGGACAGCCAAACAATTACTGTACAGTGAACACACCTAACACCCCGTCCTGCCAGGCGCCCTCACTCTTCCCTACGTTCTTCCTTTGTCTCCCCAAAGGAAACCACTCTCTTGTCTTGGCACTCATTCCCTTGTTTTTCTTTATAGCACGTATGAGGGCCTGGGTCCAATCTCCAACACCAAAGTACATGCACTACACATATAAAATTCATCTAAGTAGCTGGGTGGTGGTGGCATACACCTTTAATCCCAGCCCTTGGGAAGCAGAAGCAGGTGGATCTCTGAGTTTGACGCCAGCCTGGTCTACAGAATGAGTTCCAACACAGTCAGGGTTACACAGGAAAATCTTGTCTCAAAAAACAAAACAAAATTTAAAAAAAGGAGAAATAATCATCTAAGCATATATCTCGAATCATTAGTCTTGAATTCTTATTTTTAATTACTTTTAAAAATTATTTACTAACTGTATTCACTTTATTTTATGTGTGAATGATTAGCTTGCATGTATGTATGTAAACAATGTGCATGGTTAGTTTCCTCTTGGAGGTCAGAAGAGGGTATCAGGTCCCAGGAAATAGAGTTGTAGATGATTGTGAACCACCGTGTGGGTAATGGGAATTAGGTCCACTGGAAGAGAAGCCAGTGCTCTTATAACCACTAAGCCACCTCTCCAGTCCCTGGGAGTCTCTTATACCATTTTTTTTTCTTTTTTGTTTTGTTTTGTTTCTTCGAGACAGAGTTTCTCTGTCTCTGTCCAGCTCTTATACATTTCTAAGGATGAGGGAGGTCTTGAAGCTGGGCTCTAGGTAAGAGACAGGAGGAAAGGCGAAGAACAGGATGTGTAGCCACCAACGTCCACTTTATGTAAACTCACTTCCCAGGGCTCATACGGAGCTCAAAGTCAATGTCGGCTACACAGTAAGTTTGAAGTCAGCCTGGTCTATATGAGACCACATCTCAAAAATAAATAGCTGGACAGTGGTGGTACACGCCTTTAATTCCACAACTTGGAAGACAGAGGCAAGTGGATCTCTGAGTTTGAGGCTAGTCTGGTCTACAGAGCAAATTCCAGGACAGTCAGGGCTATGCAGAGAAACCCTGTCTTGAAATAAAAAAACAAATAAATAATAAACAAACAGGGCCAGAGCAGTATCTCAGTGGTTAAACACTTGCTGCTCTCTTGCAGACGACTCAGGTCCACTTTGCTGTGCCCACATGGAAACTTCAGGAAATCCAGCTGCCTCTTCTGACTCCTTTTTGCATCCAGACATGCACATGATGCACACATACACATAAAATAAAAATACTTTTAAAAACAACCAAAAAATTGCCAGGCAGTGGTGGCACACACCTTTCATCCCAGTACTAGGGAGGCAGTAGCAGGTGGATCTCTATGAGTTCAAGGCCAGCCTGGTCTACAGAGTGAGTTCCAGGACAGCTAGAACTGTTATGCAGAAAAACCCTGTCTCGGGGGAAAAAAATAAGTAAATAAAGTGACAAAGATTACCATGCATAGAATTATTGATTAGAGATTAATAGAAAAATCTACTAGCAACTAGTAAAAAATAGTTAGGAATGAAAGTTCACAGATTGGAACAGGATCTGAACAGCTCTGCAAAACCCAAAGCGGGTAAATATGTTAGATTATCTGGGGAGAAAAGAAAGAGCAATCAGGCAGCAAAGCGCTTCCAGCAAAAAAAAAAAAAAAAAAAAAAGTAGACAGGAAAAGTCTTTCTTCCACACAGACCACACTACGTGATGAAGCCACTTACCACCAGGGTCAGGGCTCTCCTCCTCTTCTTCCTCTTCCTCGCCCTCGGTTTTGTAGTAGGTTTCCCACCCTGACATGTTGGTTTGCTCACTAGGCGAGAGAAATTATGAATAACAAATAAATTTAAACAGAAAAAAATGCCGAGGAAGGTAGCCCTGTGATAGAGCTCTTGCCTACCATGTATGCCAGGTCTTGTGCTACAAAAAATAAATAAAAGTCAACTTCTAGGTTCTTTCTAGATCTGCTCAAAATGCTCGGGTCACTGTTGAGGAATATGAATGATGGCTCCTGCTACCTTAAGAGCTCTCGGTGAGAGCAGAGGAAAAGAGCATGGGGATCATTCCAGCACCAACCTCCCCTTGTATATCCCTTAAGGAAGCTGCAGGACCAAAGTGGTTGGCGGTGGGGGGCGGGGTATAACGGAACGGCCCAGACATGAAGGTCTCATCTCAACCGCCAACTGCACCGCGAGGGTACTTGGTGTAATGGTTGAAACACTCATTTTCCTCCCACGTCTCCCCCAACCCTCAGCCAGGGACTCCCGGTGAAGTCTCAACCACTAGTCCTATGCCACACCCAAGGGAGAAAGGAGCAGGACCCACAGTGTGTCTCTTCGGACCGGTGCTGCTCTGCTGGGAAACAAGGAGCCGCGCGACACTGAGCGGACCCGCAGGGCCACGGTAGGCCGCACCCAACACTTCCAGCACAGCCGATCTACCTACCTTTGCTGCAGGTGAGCGAGCCGAGGGGACAGAAGGCGGGCCACACGTCCGCGCGGGCTCCGGCTCTCTCTCCCAATCAACGACGAATACGTCACCACGCACGACACGCCCTTCTGACCGTCAAGCGGACACGCCCACCTCCATCCGTGGCTTCCACCCCTGTTCCTAAAGTGGATCGCGCGCGGGCAGGGAAAGCCCCGCCCTCTCTTTGAAGCCCCGCCCCCGCAGCCCGTCAGCGCCGAACGCACATGCGCCAAAGTGCGTCCCCGCCCCCGCCCCCGCCCCCTGTTCCTTGCGTGGGTAGTCTCTGGGATCGCTCTCTGTCACCTCACAGTAGTCGTTGCTGGTCGCGGTCGCGGGGGCGCGAGTAGCGCTGGGCCTCTTCTTCCCCGCCCTCAGGCCGGGCCCTGGCTCGGTCCCCCTCACCCGCCTCTCCCCACCCCGGTCGAGTACCGGAAGGTCCAAGTCGCTACTGGGTGCCCGAGGGCCATCGTGGCCGCCGCCACGGGTCCTGATGGAGCCGCCGAATCTCTATCCGGTGAAGCTCTACGTGTACGACCTGTCCAAGGGCTTGGCCCGGCGGCTCAGCCCCATCATGCTGGGTGAGGGGACCGGGGTCAGTGGGAAGTTCTGCCGAGACGGGAAGAGGGGCCCACGGGTGAGAGTGGGGTGGGGTTCCCGGGTTCCCTAACCCCCTTTTCCAGCTTCCTGATCGGATCCAAGGAGACGCGTATGCTCTGGCTGGGAGCAAGCCCTTCAGCTAGGGACTAGGATAAGCCGATTGGTCTTGGCGGGTTCCCTGGCATTTGGGGAACCCTCTACACGCCTTCCTTGGCTCCAAGTCGAGAAAGTGAGGATGCCTCCAGCGCGTGTGCCTGGTGGTGGAAGCGACACTGCAGAGGAGATTCTCCGGTGGCCCTTGGAGTCCCTGCCCTCCGCGCCAGAAGGAAACTCCCTCTGCAGTCCTTGGAGTGGATGGGAAGGAAGGGAGCGCTAGAGGGCCTGAGCCCTCTCTCGGTTCCAGGTTAGGTCAAGTTAGGTGAGCGGGAGCCAGAACTTGGAACTAATCACAGTCCGTCCTACAAGGTAGTCTTCGCTCAACGGTTTATTGCTTTTGACCCGATGGTTAAAAAAAAAAAAAAAGCAAGCAATTCTGGGGGAGGTTGGGATGCTGTTGTATCGGTAAGGTAATCCTCGGTTGTGTTCAGTCGGAATGTTTAAATGCTGAGAAAAAAGCAGCCCTTCCGTATAGGTTCAACTTCGTTTCAACTCAAATACCAAAATGTCTGTCACATAGGCCTTGTCAGGTTTTAGGTAATGACGGACAGGAAAGGATTTCAGGGATTGAAAATGACATGGCTTTGTATCGTTCATTTGAATAGCTAGTATTTCCTGGCCAAAGGCTTAGTTCTTAGGGGAGGACAAGGGGCAGAGAGATAAAGGGAGCTAGGCAACTTTTGAAGGCATCCATTTGTGACATGGCATTGAGTTAAACTTAACCCTCCAACCCTGGGCCAGTCAGTGCTTTCTAAATTCGGCTTCACCTCAGAATCATCTAGAATGTTTTGTTAAAAGCACACCTGACTAAGGAAGTTCGTAGCTCACTCGCTGGTAGAGTTCCTGCTTGGCATGCTTCAAGGCCTGGGTTTGCTCTCTAGCACTGAAACAAAAAACAAATATGTTCATTTCCAACATACATTGTTAAATGGAATTGGAAAAAAAACTATTAGAGCCAACTGTGGTGGAGCACACCGGTAATCCTAGTACTTAGGAGGCTGAGGCAAGAGGGTTGTGGGTTCAAGACCAATAACCTAGGCTATATAGCCTAGCTCTACATAGTGTAAAAAAAGAAAACAGAGAGAGAGAGATGAGGTTAAAACAGTTCCTCTACCAAAGAAACTGGTATTTGGCAGTTTATGAAAGCAGACCCAGAGTGAAAGAGAAACTCTCCCCTAAAGTTTCCTTACTCTTTAAATATCTGTTCGCATCTGTAAGTTTTAAATGCGTAGATCATAGTGCTGTGCTTCACAAACACTACAGCGGAATTTTTGGAAATGTGTCTTTTTAATGAGTGTTTCAGATCTTTCTCACGTAGCCAACCCATTCCATTGTCGGAGAGAGATTTAGACCTAGGTCATGGGTTGTTGGCAGGGCTTAGGTTCCAGGTGTGACTCAGTGGTAGAGGCCTTGCCTAACATGCACAAGGCCTGAGTTCAGACTCATGCACACCTAAGAAGAACGTTAGCAAATCTGAAGCAAAATGTCCCTTTCTTCTTTTTAAACTAAGAGAGTTTGAGTCGTTAGTAGATTGTATCAGGTTCTAACTAAACCTTGGAGTGCAGCCATTGATTTAGTTTTACCACTGGAAGGCATCTTTTGTCTCCTTAGCCCCATAAAGCCACCCCCCCATACTGGTTATTCTTTTGTCCTAGTATCTAAAAATGAATATTATTTTTAGCTGAAAAAGATACAAGAGATTGTTGTTTCATTCATTGGACAAATTCATTGAATAAATATTGGAGGGCTTAGTATGTGCTGATGTTTAATGTTTATCAGGTGGGTAGAACCAACAGATTTTTGCAATCTTAGAGCTGGTTAGTGTGGGAAATATACATGATATATATATATATATATATATATAATATATGTATATATAAAACCAAATTGTGATCTGTGCTGAATGCCAAGATAGAAAATAATGAGAGAAACTAGGTTTTAAATAAGAGTTTCAGAGCCAGGAAGTGATGATACACACCTTTAATCCCAGTACTTGTGAGGCAGAGACAGGAGGATTTCTGTGAGTTCGAGGCCAGCCTGGTCTACAGAGCGAGTTCCAGGACAGGCATCAGAGTTACACAGAGAAACCCTGTCTCAAAAAACAAAGAGTTTTTAAAATGAAAATATAGGGTGAGGAAGAAGAAGCTATCCATGGAAGATGGTGAGGGAGTTAGAGTCCTCTAAATAAAAGGATTGACCAGCACAGATCTAGAGCAGGAAAACCTGGCTGTCGGAGGGGCTGAAAATGCTTCTGTGGAGTATGGTTGTCAAGGCATTAGTATATAAGACAGATGAAGTAATAGACTTGCCACCCTTAGCCTTTGGGGATTGAACCCAGGCACATCTAGTCTACTAGGCAAGAATCCCATCACTTAGCTACATCCCTTGCACCCATGTCCTTTTAAATAGATGTGCTGCTGTAGAAGGTATAGCCAAACATGAAACTTCACTAATTTGACACGTCAGAGGTCATAGCCTTGCCACAAATTTTATTCTTTTTCAGGTATTGTTTTTATTCCCTTTTACAAATGAAGGAAGGGAGAGTTAGCAAAAATCATAGTTGTTACTTTCTAACATTAAAGACATTTAGGAAAAGCCAGGTAGGGTAGGTCATAGTACTCTGAGACAGGAGGATTAGCACAAATTTGAGGCCAACAGGGGCTACAGAGTGAGAACCTGTCTCTAAGAAGCAAAAACAAGGCAGGCAGGGCTTGGGTAGTAGTGAGTTGTTGTTGTTGTTATTGTTATTGATTTTTCTGAGACAGGGTTTTGCTGTGTAGCCCTGGCTACCCTGGAACTCACTCTGTAGACCAGACTGGCCTTGAATTCTGAGATCTGCCTGCCTCTGCCTCCCAGGTGTTGGGATTAAGTGTGTGCTCAGGCAGTGCTATAGTTGTACTCAGTAAACTCTAAAAATAAACTGGGCATGGTGGCACACACTTTTAATCCCAGCACTTGGGAGGCAGAATAGGTGGATCTTTGTGAGTTCGAGGTTGGGTTGGTCTATATAGTGAATTCCAGGACAGCCAAGGCTATACAGAGAAACCCTGTCTCAACAAACAAAAATAAAATGAATCAACTGTAGAGATAACAGTTATGGCACCTGCTGCCCTTGCAGAGGACATGGTTCAGTTCCCACCAGCCACATGGGGTGGTTCACGGCTTCTGTAACTCCAGTTTCAGGGAACCAGATACCCTCTTCTAGCGTTTGTAAGCAGTAGTGTAAGTGCAGACAAGGAGACACACGTACAAACCAGTCAATCAATAAACAAGCCAACCGGCTGGAGAAGCGGCCCAGTGGTTAATTAACAGCACTTGCTGCTCTTGCGGAGGACTGGAGTTCAGTTCCTAGCACCACACCTAGCTGCTCACACTACCCATAAAGCCGCAGTTCCAGGTGGTCTGACGCCCTCTTCAAAAGTGGGAAATAAACATTGCCTTTCTGTTCTTCCCTTTCAGATACCACCACCCTTAAAGTTAGGTATACCCCAAGTCAGTTAATTCCTGTCTATTGATTTCTCATTCCTAAATATATTTAAACTTAAAAAAAAACTTTTGTATGAGCCAGCAAGACAGCTTATTGGGTTGAGACACTTGTCACCAAGCGTGACAGCTTAACTTTGGTCCCAGAACCTAAGGAGAGAAGCAACTCCAACAAGTTGTCTTCTCTCCACCACAGGTGCAATGTTCTGCACTCACACATACACACATACACATAGGTAAATGTGATAAAATTAGTGTGTTTATTTGCTTATTTTTGAGAGGAATCCTAGAATATAGCAGAGTAGTTGAGACCTTGTCACAAGCCAACCCCCCCACACCCCTTTTCTTGAGTCACATACACTGGAATCCTTACCATGCCTTTGTGAAATAGGTCTTGTTATTTGCCCAAAGTCACACAGCAGGTAGTTGAGAGATCTGGGTTATGGACACAGCTTATTTCACCACCATTTTGCTAATACCTGCTGTCCAAGGTAATGTGTTCCCTTACGGCTAATGTAAAGTGGGTTCTTGTTCAAACGTCTGAAGGTGTCCTTAGACAGATGTCTCAAGATCTACTGAGAAGAAATCTGGGCTCTGCATGTGTGCTACTCTTCTAGCACTGTGCCATTCCTCGTAGCCCTCTGTTTTCCAAAGCAAATTCATGTCACATTTTGGTCTTTAAATTTCCTCTTATAAGATCTTATCCATGGGCTGGAGAGATGGTTCAGTGGTTAAGAGCACGTACTGTTCTTGCAGAGGACCTATTCCTAGCTCCCATGTCAACCAGCTCACGACCGCCTATAACTCCAGCTCAGGGGATCTGACACCCCTCTGACCTCCACAGGTGCACACCTGTACACATAAAGAATAATAAAGTTACTTTTAAAAATAATAACTTCAAGGCCTTTTCCAATTCTGTTACAGTTCATGATTGACTTAAATAACACAGACTTAGACTTCACCAAATTATCCTGTCTTTTTTTTAAGTTTTATTTATGTGTGCCTGTATGCCATATGTGAGAATATACTACAGTAATAAATAAAATTTAAAAAGGCAGGCGTATCTCCAGGAGTTTGAGGCCAGCCTGGTCTACAAAGTGAGTTCCATGACAGCCAGGCCTACACAGAGAAACCCTGTCTCAAAAAAAACAAACAAAAAGACAAAACATATACATACACACACCAACAACAAACACATTTCTGGGCTGAGGAAATAGTGAATAAAAGCTCTAGTTATACAAGCATGCCCTGTGTGCTGGTGCCCATGGGAGCCAGAAGAGGGCATTGGATTCCTCGAAACTAGAGTTTCAAGCGATTGTGAACCATTGGACATGGGGGCCAGGACCCAAACTTGGACCCTTTTAAGCTCTTTAACCACTGAGCCATCCTTCTGGCCCCTGTCCTGTCCTATTTTGAGGACATATGCCTCCCGTGAAAATGTATGTGTATTCTGCAGTAGTGTCTCACAATTATCCTTAGCATTCTAATTGAGTGGGCAGCGTGCTTGTACCTTTTCTCCCCATATCACTATTTGACTAATAGAATTAGCTATTAAAATTGTCCTTCAGCTCTTCTTAATAATTTTAGCTACTCCTTAAATGTCCTGACCCCTTTTTGTGAAAAGATACATAGATATAAATGCAGAGGTTTTGGAGGAGTGGGAGGTTAAGATAGGGCCTCAAGCAGTTTAGGCTGGTTTTGAACTCCCATCATACTGCCTCAGTCTTCTGGCTTGCATGATGAGTGCCTTTACCCACTGAGCTGTCTCCCAAGCCCTGAAATTGGTCTTTTAACTAGGATAACAGGTGTTTCGTGTTTCTTTTTCTGACTCAAAGTTATTTTTTCTTAGAAACTCATCAAATTGTTCTCAGGTTAAAGTTCTGGGAAATTGTGTGGTAGAGAGCTTGCCTAGTTAGTATATATGAGACCATTGTTTGGAAAAAAAAAAATCACTGAACCTGTGTCCTCAACAGAATGCAATCTAGTGACTATTTGGGTCTTTATATTTAGATCCTAGCACAATAGCAATAGGGCCTCTTTACTCTAGGTGTTAATTTCTTGAAAAGCAGTGTGCATGCGTGTATAAAATTAACCGTATAAAAGGGATAAAAGTTGCATGCCAAGATAAATGCGTGGGTGCTCCTTCAGGGATATGAGCACCCATGTGTGTGGTGTCGGGCAGGAAACCAGGGCCTCACTGAACTATACCCTCTTTCCCAGTATTGGTTATAGGAATGACTCAGACTTGGAGATTAACTAGAATGTATTCAAGTCTGAGAGAGGATTGTTTTTTCTTTCATGTCTTAATGCAGTCTATTGTGCTTTGTTTTTGTCTTTATTGTTCATTGTGTGCTCACTGTTTTATATCCTCTGAAGGAAGGAGGGAATAGTAATCCTACATCCTTATGCAAACTACAAATGAATGTAGCTTGCATCTCTGCATACTCCTGCTTAACATCTGCAGCCACCTTACGTTTAACACAGCTCACTAGACATCAGCCTTCCTATGTTGGATTCTACAATAAAGTCCAGTTCTGTTGTTAAAAGAAAAACAAACAAACAGTGTTTTAGTTAGAGTTACTGTTGCTGTGGTGAACACGTTCATGACCAAAGCAACTTGTGGGAGGTTTATTTGGCTTACATATCCTGTACCTCAGTCTGGTTGCACAGCAATTCTCCGCTAGGATTACAAGTGTGTATTATCACATCTGACTATAGTTATTTTCACACTAGAAAAAAATTCCTGTACTGACTTTAAAGAATCTGTACTACACTATTAAGTGTTGTTATTGTTGTTTTTAAAGATTTGTTTATTTACATATTATGTATACAATGTTCTGCCTGCATACCAGAAGAGGGCACCAGATCTCATTGCAGATGGTTGTGAGCCACCTTGTGGTTGCTGGGAATTGAACTCAAGACTTCTGGGAAAATAGCCAGTGCTCTTAACCTCTGAGCCATCTCTCCAGCCCCTGTTAAGTGTTTTTAAGCCTACCTTTGAAAATGTTATTACATGGCGGGTGGTGGTGGCACATGCCTTTAATCCCAGCACTTGGGAGGCAGAGATAGGCGGATCGCTGTGAATTCGAGCCTACTACAAGAGCTAGTTCCAGGACAGGCTCCAAAACTACAGAGAAACCTCAAAAAACCAAAAAAAAAAAAAAAAAGTATTACTTTATGGTGCTCAGGTTAGAATTTGGTGCCTTGTACATGGTGTAGGACAAGTGCTCTACCACTGAGCCTTACCCCCAGGTTTTTTTGGTGTGATTTCCTGGCACTCCTTTTCTCCTCACAGAGAAAGAGGGTAAACCCTTCTGCTAATAGGCATTTTCTTATAATATTGGTGGCAGAGGTCTCCGTGATGCAAATGCTTCCTTTTACTTTTTCTCAGAGAATATGCAGCAGTGTTTTCCAGGTAACATGTAAGTATCTCATTGTTAAAAGTGCCAGTTAAAATACTTTGTTGCTAGGAGAGGGTTGTGTGGAGTGAACCAGGGCTCCACTTGATCTATACCATAGAGCTAATGTGTTCTCTCCCTACCATCTGCAAAGAGGCTTGTGCCTCAGGAGTTCTGTCATTGCCATCCACTTACTCTTGTTAATAGGCACTGCATAGCAGCAGCAGTATCTGGGACTGATGGCCTGTGTGTCTGCTGATGCTTCTTCCAGCTCCGTGATGAGAACAGGTTGGATGCTACTCCAAGACTTTTATGTCCCTCTTTGCTCCTGGACAGTGAAGGCTGTCAATAGCATGCCTTGTCCTGCACCTTCTGCCATCCATGAGCTGACACCCATGCCTCCTGTTTGTTTCCCACATCCACATTCCATAAGCCTCAGAATGAATGTATGGGGTGCCAGTAAGCTTAGAGACACACAGCCATGTGACTACCTACTGTCCAGTTTGCTGAGGAAATCTTGGTGGGAAATAATCCGCTCTATGCTATGCTAATATCCATTGAGTAATTCAGGTTCCCAAAGGACTTTATGCCCTACTTTCATAGCTCATGCTGCTACCCCCACCTCACCTTCTCCCATCCTTATCTTGCCTAAAAAATTAAAACTCAGTGCAGCCTGCTTTTTCCCGTGCCTGCCATCTTGCCAAGGCCTCATGCTTTTCTTCCCAAGGGTGGGCTCCAACACAGCAAGCCTTACATTTCTACCTGATCCCACAAACTCATCTTCACATCTTGTCTTGTCTTTCTATTCTAGACAAAACATGGGTCTGTCTATCCTGGAACTCGCTCTGTAGGCCAGGCTGCCCTCAAACTCAGATCCATCTGCCACTGCTTCCTGAATGCTGGGATTAAAGGCATGAGCCGCCACCACCTGACTCAAAACATGGGTCTTATTCATCTTTTAAAAATGATTATATTCATGTCACCATCAACCATAAAAAATAAATAAATAAATTTTAAAAAATGATTATAAATGTACACTGTGTAACATTTAAAATATGTGAATAGGTCTGGGACTATGGCTCCACTGGCAAAGTGTTTATCTAGCATGCATAAAAACCTGGGCTTGATCCCTAGATCACACAGACCAAGTAGGGTGATAAATGACTTTAATCCTAGAAGGTGGAAGTGAATCAGAATTCAAGGTTATCCTTGGCTACATAGCATGTTAGAGGCCAGCATAGAATACATAAGACCTTGTCTCAGAAGAGGGGGGAAAACCTAGGCCTTGGAAAGTAGCTCAGAGTACATGGTTAGCCTATGCAAGATTCCATATGCATTCCCCACTACAAATACAAATTTTTAAAAAGAATGAGATACATATTTAAAATTCTATAATGTATATAGCACAGCAGAAGTGTGAGCATGCTGCTCTCCTTCCATGCAACACTGGATTTTGTCCTTGAGCAGGTCCTGGAGCACACAATGAGGGTGACATTTAGCAATCAGTAAACCTTCGTTTGAACTGATAACCCTGGTGAGTGAGTGAGGTTCGCCCATGTTCTGACCTTTTCATTGCCTTCTGAACATTGCGTGTTGTCTCCCATGACCTCTGACCTGCTCTAACTTCTCTCCAGCTCATCCTCTACCTCAGCCTTCTGCTGGCCCCATGGAGCTGAGGGTGGCTTTGAACTTCTGATCCTCTTGCCTCTGCCTCCCAAATGCTGGGATATAGGCAAGTGCCATCATACCCAGCTTACTACATATCTTTTTTTTTAATTATGTTTAGTGAGTGAATGAGTGTGTGTGTGTGTGTGTGTGTGTGTGTGTGTGTACGCACACAAATGTGCATACATATATGTACTGTAGCATGCATATGGAGGGTCAGAGACAACTTTCAGGAGTTGCTTCTTTCCTTCTACCATGTGGGACCCAGGAATTGAATTCAGGTCATCAGGCATGATGTCATGTTCCTTTACCTGCTGAGTCATCTTGCTGGCCCTTACAACAGCATCTTTTTTAAAGATTTGACTTTATTTACATGTAAGTCTGTACATTTATGTTGTGTGTGTGTGTGTTTGGATGCTTCAATGCCAAAAGAGCGCATTGGGAACCAAACTTGAGTTCTCTGGAAGAGCAGCAAGTACCAGGTGTGTTGGTACACACTTATAACCACAGCATTGAAGTAGTGAAGACAGGATTCCTGGGGCTTTCTGGCTAGCCAGCCTACCTGATTCATAGATGCCAGGTTCATTAAGAGATTCTGTGTGTTGCCAGTGTGGTGGCATGCACCTTTAATCCCAGCAGGAGGATCTTTATGAGTTCAAGGCCAGCCTGGTCTACAGAGTGAGTTTCAGGACAGCCAAAGACATACAGAAAACCTGTCTCAAAAAAAAAAAAATATCTTGTATCATAAACAAGATGGGAAGTGATTGAGAAAGATACCTAATGTCAGCCTGTGGCCTACATACACACACACACACACACACACACACACACACATTCAGATGACTCTTCTTATCTCAGCATCAAGAATCTGAGCTAGGAAGATTGCTTTTAGTTTGAGGCCAGCCTGAGCTATCTTGCTTCAGACATGTGGCTGAGTGGTGGCATGCTCACCTAGAATACACAAGGCCCTAGGGTTGATCCCCAGTAGTACAATAAAATAAAAATATTCTTATATTTGGGCCAGGAGATAGCTCGGTGGGTGAAGATGCCTAATGGCTAGCTTTGTAACCTGAGTTTGATGCCCAGAGCTTATGTGGGGGAAGCAGGGAATTGACTCCTGAAAACTGTCCTCTGACTTCCGTATATACACTGGCACACAGACACACACAATAAATAAATACATGTAAAAATTATTTTGAAAAAAGTGAGTGAGTCTGGTCAAAGTTCTGTCCTACCCAGTGCAGGCACCCTGCCTTGCCACAGGCCTACTGGCTCTTTATAGTACCACCACTCCTGCCCTCTGCCCTACAAAACTTCAGTCTTCACATATTTGCACAGACTGTTCTCTCTGGCAGATACACCCAACTTTGCCCCTGCTTGCTCCTTCATTGGCTGAAATCAAGCTCTTGAAGGTAGTGCTTCATCTTTATTAACATGGCACCCTGTTTTCCTACTGTTTCAGAGTTTATCAACATTGTGTTTTAGTTAGTTACTTATGTGTGTCTCTTTCAACTTGAGTTGGAGCTTCTGAAGGTAGTTGGTAGGCAGAAGAATAGGATAATAGGCCCTCGGTGTAGGTCGGTGGGTGAGCATGTGCTTAGCATGTTCATACACCTGCATTCATTCATTCCCCAGCACCAAATAAATGTGCGTTGCCTTTTAAAAAACACACAGCATTTAGTTTGGCTCCATTATTTTCTGAAGATTTGCCCTTAATGGAGAACTAGGTGCCGTCCTTCATTGTTTTACTGTGGGTTTGCTGTAGATGACACAAAGAAGTTAGAGTCAGTTGATTTAACCCAAGAGGGGAAGTAAGAACAGACATAAACATGTGCCAGTGTTATTTGCTTTCTGATAAAGCAGAGTTGCTTCTTAACTTCCCCAACACCCTTGTTGCAGCCAGAGGGCTGCCACGGAGGAGAGCTGATTTTCTAGAAAGTCCTTCAGGAGGGCTCTAACAGTCTTCTCCTGCTTGAGTGAGTTCTGAGTTTACGCAGGCTGAAGGGGGCATTCAGTCTTGTCCCAAATGGCTAAACCTCTCCTTTTCTCCACAGGGAAACAACTGGAAGGCATCTGGTAAGTGGGGTGGGACTCCTCATGTTGTGAACCAGAGCAGCTCACTACACCATTGCCTTCACATTTCCTAGCTCAAAGCCTGGCTCTTTGTTGTTAGTTTCCCATGTCCTTTATTTTCTTGACATTTTTTAATTTTTATTTTTATGTGTATGGGTGCATGTATATCTATGCACCATGTATGTGCTTGCTGCCCAGTAGGCCAGAAAAGGGCATCGAATTCCATGATACTCAAGTTACAGGCAGTTGTGAACCACCATGTGGGTGCTGGGAATAGAACCTGGGTCCTCTGGAAGAATAGGCAGTGCGTTTAACTGCTGAGCCATCTCTCCAGCCCCCAGTTTCCCATATGTAAAACAGCAGTTCTCCATGAAGCTGATTTTATCCCACTACCTCGCAAGCTATTGGCCATGTCTAGAGACTTGTCAGAACTAGAGGGAGGGTGCTGTTGTAACCTACTGGGTAGTCACCTTTCATTACTGCTTTCAATAGATAGTCATCCACCCCCAATGTCAGTGCTCAGAGGGAGGACGCCCCATCTGTGGTGTTGTCTGCCCTCTTTGTCCACGAGTTCCACCCATTGCAAATTGAAATATTCAAAAAAAGGGGTATACTCCTGTGCCCTCCATTCTCCTGTGCATAAGTTATCTCCTGTAAGCAGTGTCAAAATCCTAATGTTAGCTGGGAGTGGTGGCGCACACATTTAATCCCAGCACCCAGTAGGGGAGGCAGAGGCAAGCAGATCTCTGAGACAGAGGTCAATCTTGTCTACATGGGGAGCTCCAGGCCCTCCAAGGCTACATAGTGAGACTTTATCTTAGAAGGAGAGAGTGGGGGGAAATGTTAAATGTTCAAAAAAGTAAAAGTGCTTGTCCTAAGCATACAGACTCTTTTATCATTACTCCCTGAATCATGGAGTACAATGACTGTATGATGTTTACATCACGTTAGATACTATGTGTCATCTTTAAATGATTCAACCTGTACTTAAGGGTGCGTATAAGTTCTGTGTATATCCTAGTCCACTTTAGATGAGGGACTTGAGCATCGGTGAATTTGAGTATGGGGGTGGGGACAGTTCCAGATAATCATCCCAGATCTAGAGGTACACAGTATGTCTCACTCATGTCTTCATCTGGCTAATGTAATAAAATTGGCTACCACAGTGGCGTCTTTGGGCAGAAATTATTCTCACTGCAGTTGTACTTGTTTTGTCTTGGAGAAATTGTAAGTTTCCTGGCTCACTGTCCCTCTCTGTGGCAGGCACACCTCTATAGTTGTCCACAAGGATGAGTTCTTCTTCGGCAGCGGCGGTATTTCCAGCTGTTCCCCGGTGAGTGTCTTCCCCTGACCTGCAGAGTCTGAGGGGTTTCTATAGCCTGAGAAGTTTGGCTTCTACCATGACTTCTGGCCTGTGCTAGTTCCTCATATAGCACATAAGTCAAGCACGGTGGCTGCACATCTTTAACCCCAGCACTTGGAAGCAGAAGCAAACGGATCTCTGTGAGTTCAAGGCCAGCCCTGTCAACAGAGACTTTCAAAAAAGAGACATTTTCTTTAAAAAAAAAAAAAAACTTAACTGAGCAGCTTTATAATCCTAGTGCCTGTGGGTACAGGCAAGAGGATCAGGAGTTGAAGTCTTTCTTGGCTACCTAGTGAGTTCCAGCTCAGAAATGCCCAGCAGGTCAAGGTGCTTGCCACCATGCCTGACAACCTGAGCTCCGTCTCTAGAGCATCCACAGAAGTAGAGAACCATCCCATAACTCATCCTCTGACTGGAGCTCATGTGTGCGCATGCTCTGATAGATAATGTAGTAGAACAGAGAGGGCTTCAGGGGAGAGATTATTCAATAGTCAAGAACACTGGCTGTTCTGCCAGAGGACCTAGGCTTGATTTCCAGCACCCACATGGCAGCTAACAACCATCTGTAGTTCTAGTTCCAGAGGATCCAATGCCCTCTCCGGGTACTGCATGTAAGTAATACACGACATACATGCAAGCAAAACAACCATGTATGTAAAAGTAAATTTTAAATTAAAAATACATATTTAAAAAAAATAGGACTGTAATATGAAAGCAGGTGAAAGTTACTTGCTCCCCACCAGGTCTGATGACCTGAATTTGATCCCTGCAACCCACATTGTGACTCCTGCAAGTTGTGCTCTGACCACTTTGCATGTGTGTATACATATACACACACACACAAATAGATAAATAAATGTTTTTTTTAAAAAAAAAGATCAAGAAAGAATAAAGTCTTTAAAATGCTTTCAGTAGTTGGAGGTGTGTCTCAGTGAACACTTACCTAGTATCTAGCACACACACACACACACACACACACACACACACACACATACACACAATCCCCGAGTTTCATCCTCAGCAGGGGGTGGGGGAAAAAGAGAGGAGAAGAGAGAGACAGGAAGATGACTCCTCATTCAATAACACCTTCCAGTTAACCCAGTCAGTTGCCATCCTTCTGCAATCAACCTGCTCCTATGGGTTCCTTTCGTCACATGATCTTTCTGACTCTAATACCCATGTCCATTTTAGACTGTTTCTCTCAGAGCCATCTCGGGATTAGTGTGGGATGTACTCAAGCAAAGACCAGCTATCCATTTTAATATCATAAGTAGGAAGTCATTCTTGATTTTTCACTGACCACCTTACCTATCCCAAGTCTTTCTTAAGCCTGGTCACTTCTCTTTGTGTTTTCTTTTGGGGATAAAAAGGTCTCTCGTGACTGAGGCTGGCCTCAAGTTCACTTGTACTGCCAAATATCTTCAGCTTGAGCCTCCTAATGCTCGCCTTTACCTCCCAAGTTCTGGGATCACAGGCATGCTTGCACCCAGAACCTGGTCAGTTCCACCTTGTCAGTGTGTCTTAAGTCAGTCTTTCTCTCTTCATTTCTTCCCATCCCAGAGTTTTCACTGCGGTCCTCACCACTTCCTGTCTAGGCTAGACCTATGAAACTAGCCTGATCTCCCTCTATCCTCCATATAGGAAACAGGTTTCTTTTAAGTCTGAATCTCTGAGCTCTTCCTGCCTCTGCTGCCCAATTAAAGATACGCACATGGGGCTGGAGAGATGGCTCAGTGGTTAAGAGTACTGACTGCTCTTCTAGAGGTCCTGAGTTCAATTCCCAGCAACCACATGGTGGCTTACAACCATCTGTAATGAGATCTAGTGCCCTCTTCTGGCCTGCAAGCATATATATACACTGTGTACACAATAAATAAATAAATATTTTTTAAATAAAAAAGATACGCACAACCGTGCTTGCGTCAAACTCACCAGGTAGCCATGGATGACCTTGAGTTTCCAACCTTCCCCTCATTGTCACCTAGCACTGGGATTGTGTGACCCTGACTGTCCTGGAACTCTCTAGGTAGAACAGGCTGGCCTCAAACTCAAAAGGATCCTCCTGCCTCTGCCTCCCGGGTGCTGGGGTTACTACTATGCCCTACATGGTGAGTTTTGAGATGCTGGGTTGTTGTTGGGGGTTGTTTTTTAAAGGAATTTCATTTTTCAAAGTATTCCCCTGCTTTAGCCAAAAGGTTCAGCAGAGTCTCCCGCTGACCCTGTCTGGATCGCTCTCTAGCCATCCATCCTCTTTGCGGGTTGTAGCTTCCCCACCTCTGCCCTCTTCCAGCTCAGGCATTTAACCCTATACTCCGATTACAGTATAGCTCCCTAATCCTTCACCTGGATGTGCCTGTCCATTCTTCAGGTCTGAGCTGGGTGTTGATTCCTTCCTGCAAACCTCAGCCTGGCCCTCCCCTCCTGCAGGTGCTAAGGAATGGCCTTCTGCACTTTTTCAGCCTCGTCCTTCTTTCAGCTTCTTGTGATCCACTGGTGTATAGAATTTTTTACCTGCCTTCCTTAATAAACTTTAAGTTCTGTGAGGACAGAAATCTCATGTTTTGTATACATTGTGCTCCCATTGTCTAGGCTTAGATGTTGTGTATAAGTTCTCAATATATATTTGTCATATGAATGAACAATAGGAGTTGCAATAGTGACCTCTTATTCTCTGGAACATTAGGTAATTTTCCTCTGGCTACCATAATAACTGATCCTGCTCACCATGCCTTCCCCAATGCCTAAAGCAATGTCAACCTCAAGGGAAGTGCTCTAGGGCTGTCAGTCAATGGCTATTATAGGCAAGCTCCGTTCTGGAGTGTTCTGCTTTCCTAAGTCTACCCTCCTTGATGTCCTGTGGCTACTGTTCCTACTCCTTTAGTCTGCTGTGGCAGCCCAGCTGTCATGTTCTGTCCTAGTGATCATTTTGGGGACAAAAGGAAACCACAGGTTCCAGGTTTCTGTAATTTTATTGTTTATATTTTTTTGAGACAAGGTCTCTCTATGTAGTCCTGACTGTCCTGGAGCTCAATATGTAGACCAGGCTGGCCTCAAACTCACAGAGATCCACCTGCTTCTGCCCCCAGAGTGCTGGGATTAAAAGTGTGCACCACCACACTCAGATAAGTTTCTGTCTTTTTAGCAACAGAATAAATGGACAGTGTAGAGACCTGCCCACACAGGAATCGGCTTCCAGGCCCCACAAAGCAACCAGCTGAACTCTAAACTCTATAACCTTAACACAAAGAGAAAATAACCCACTTCCTATGACAAGAGTGTTCCAGCAGTTAAAACCGAAGCTGTTGGAATAGAGTTTTGTAGTTTTGTGTTAAAAATCACAATTTAAACTGGGGTGGGAGGAGGGAGGCTGGCTGGAGAGATAGCTCTGAGCATTGACTACTACTCTTCCAGGGGTCCTGAATTCAATTCCCAACAGCCCCATGGAGGCTCACAACCATCTATAATGAGGTCTGATGCCCTCTTCTGGCCTGCAGGCATACATGCAGATAGAACACCACAAAATAAATAAATAAATAACCAAATCTTAAAGCAAAAATAAAATAGAAAATTCAAGCCTAGCACAGTAGTACACACCTTTAATCCCAGCACTTGGGAGCAGAAGCAAGTGAGTTGGAGGCCATCCAGGGTTACATAATAATTTAATAGATGGGGACAGTAGCCTGGAGTTCATAGATCCCTTCTTAAAAGTTAACAGAATGTTGACGGTCTCAGTGATAGAGCATTTGCCTAGCATGCATAAGGTCCTGGGTTTGGTCCTCAGAACAGCCAAAAGAAAGCGAAAGTGATAGAGATGGTGACTTAGTGACTTTCTTGGGTTGACTCTTTCAGGGAGGGACATTGCTTGGGCCCCCAGACACTGTGGTTGATGTGGGGAACACAGAAGTCACAGAAGAAATCTTTCTGGAATACCTGTCCTCCCTGGGGGAGTCTCTGTTCCGGTGAGTAAGGCCAGAGTGGTGGCTGCTTGTGTGCGCCACTACTAGACACCCACACTCTGGGAGGCAGAGCCAGGGCAGCCGTCCCTGACGTTCAGCTCTGGCCTCGCCACTCTTTACTGTCACTATAGAGAAGCAGAGCTATAGAAAGAGCCCACGTCTCTTCAACAGCAGACTTACATCCCAGCATGCTTTCTTTTGCGCCTAGAAGAAAGGGGCCACTTGTTCCTTCTGAGCAGAACCAGTGAATGCTGTTCCCCACCTCCTCTGGCCAAGTGGATTTCCCTAAGTATTGAAAACAGGGTTTGTGGGAGAAATGGGATGAAATACCAACTTGAATTAACCTATCTTAATAGGCTTCCTTCAGGCTGATGATGTAGAGTACTTTTTCTATCATGCACAAAGCCTTGGGTTCAACCCCCGCACTACAGAAACCTGAACTGGTATGTTGGCACATGCTGGTAATTCCTGCACTCAGGAAGTGGAAGCAGGAACATCAGAAGTTTGAGGTCATCCCTAGCTACCTACGGAGTAAAAGGCCACCTGAGCTAAAGACTGTCTCAAAAGGAAAAAAAAAGGACAAACTTAGCCAAGCAGTAGTGGGGCATGCCTTCTCTATGAGTTCCAGGCCAGCCTAGTCAACAGAGTGAGTTCCAGGACACCCAGTGCTACACAGAAACTCAGTCTCGGGGGGGGGGGGAGAGCCTTGAGTCAAAGCCTGGTAAGAGGACTCATCAGAGTCCGTAGAGCCTGAGTTTGCTCCCTGCAGCCCACACTGTGAGGTGTGAGCACCTGCTCTCACACATCTTCCTCTAGCTTTATTCATGTTCCCACACACACACACAAAATAAATGACTAAAACAATAAAAAAGAAGACAGGCAGTGATGGCGCACGCCTTTAATCCCAGCACTTCGGAGGCAGAAGCAGTTGGATCTCTATGAGTTTGAGGCCAGCCTGGTCTACAGAGCAAGGTCCAGGACAAGGCTACACAGAGAAACCCTTCTGGGGGAAAAAATACAGAGGAGGATCTAGAAGGATGGCTTAGAGCATTGGTTCGGAACCTGTAGGTTACAATCCTTTTGGAAGTCCCATATCAGCTATTTACATTAGGATTCATAGCAGGCTGGGCAGCAGTGGCGCGCCTTTAATCCCAGCACCCGGGAGGCAGAGGCAGGTGAGTTTGAGGCCAGCCTGGTCTACAAGAACTAGTTCCAGGACAGCTAAGATTGTTACACAGGGAAACCCTGTCTCAAAAAACCAAAATAAATAAAGAAAGAAAGAAAGAAAGAAAGAAAGAAGAAGAAGAAAAGAAAAAAAGATTCATAGCAAAAGCAAAATGTATTCTGAGGTAGCAGTGAAATAATTCCAAAGCTGGGGGTCATCATGAAAGGAGGGACTGTTTTAAAGGGTTGCAGCATTAGGAAGGCTGAGAACCACTGGCTTAGGATAAGAACACTTGTTGAGCATATCTTAAGAGGATAAGGCCTGAGTCCAGTTCCCAGTAACAGGATGTCTGACCCCCTCTTCTGGCCTTTACAGGAGGTAGGAACACACATGCACATGCATTCATAAATACATATATAAAATAAGAAAATCTTTTTCAGTTTTATTAAGGGTTCCCCTATGATCCTTGTCCTGTTGTGAGTATAAAACTTCTCGAACTATGTAGAAAGGGGCTCATCTTTCCCTTATTAACCACTCCTCAGAGGTTCAGATCTGCAGACAGTCCCCCTGATGTTTGAGAGGAGTGGCCAGTCTTCACATAAGGCTTTGCCCACCTTCCCACTCTGTAGTGACAGTCACTCCACATAAATGCTGGCTTGCTCATCTGCTCTCCAAACCCTTTCTCACATGAACAGAGGAGAAGCCTACAACCTGTTTGAACACAACTGTAACACCTTTAGCAATGAAGTGGCGCAGTTCCTGACAGGGCGGAAGATCCCTTCTTACATCACAGACCTGCCCTCTGAAGTTCTCTCCACGTAAGTGTGACCACTCTGTTTCTGAGCCTGCCAACTGTGAAAATCCCCATTTGAGGCAGTCAGGAGGGTACGACCAGCCTCAGCTACACAGTGAGCTTCCTGAGATGAGCCTGAGCTATGGAGACCCTGTCTCAGAAAGAAAAGAGACAGGAAAACCTCAGATTTAGTGTCCTTCCTCTGTGGTAGCAGAATCCTCCTAGCCAGTAGGACCTGTTTGGTGGAACCTGCCACCATTGTTCCTACCCACCAGTGTGCACTAGGCCTTTGAAGCTAGGTTTAAGTGCCACCACAGAACTTAGGAAACCACTTGACACTAACTCAGGTGTTTATATAAAATCCTGTTATCGGATAACACAAAGCCATTTCCCAGAAGATAAGAATCCTTATCTAGAATGCAGACTTCAGTCCTTGGCAGAATCTGGAGGAACAGGAGGACCCAGTTTATAACTGTTGTTTGTCTTTGCCACCCACACCCTGAGCTCTTTGACAAAAGATCAAAAGATCAAGTTCTGAACTTATGGGCAGACCACCCTCAGCAAAGGTTTCCTCTGCCCCTGATGGGGTCTCAACCTTGGGAAAGCCTTTGGGACATCACCCAGCTATCATCTCCTGTAAGAGCACAAACTTCCCAAGACATATCATATCGTTCCCTTTTGTGATTGTACCAAGCTCTCTGTCCACTCTAGGACAGTGCCCATTTGTTGCCTCTGATTCAGTTTCTCCTGAACTGGGTCCTGACCAACAGGATTCCTGGCAGATAAATTCAGTTTTAAAAAATGGGACTGGAGAAATGGCTCAGAGGTTAAGAGCACTGACTGGTCTTCCAGATGTCCTGTACATGCAGGCAGAACCCTGTATACATAATTTAAAAAAAAATATCAGGCCTGGGACTGTCTTCTCTTGGTAGATGTGCAGAACCCAACATCCCTGCCAGGAGATGTAGGTCATGAGACCCTGAACATCCTTGAGTAGCCAAATGTTCTTGCTGCTGTTACTTACTGGGTGGGGCCTTTGTCTGAATTAGGGTTGGTATTTAACTCTTGGATCATTTACAGATACTTTATTCTCTTGATCTTTGGGGAGATTTTCAAATATGGCTGTATCACCTGGACACAGGGCACACACTTAGAATCCTAGCACTCGCGAGGCTGAGGCATGAGGATCACAATGAATTTGAAACCAGCTTGAGCTACATATTCAGGCAGGAAAAAGGGGGAGGAGGAGGGAGAGTGGGCAGCAACCTCTGAGAATGAAACTTGTGCCCAGAGTGTATCGTGAGTCACGTAATTTTATTTTTTGAGACAAGTTCTCCCTGTGTAGCCCAGACTAGCCTAGAACTGACTGCATAGACTGTACTGGCCACAGATGCACAGAGATCCCTGTGCCCTGCTTTAAGGCTACAGTGATCTTAAAAAGTTTCCAGACTCTTTTTTTTTTTTTTTTTTTTTTTTGGTTTTTTGAGACAGGGTTTCTCTGTAGCTTTGGAGCCTGTCCTGGAACTAGCTCTTGTAGACCAGGCTAGCCTCGAACTCACAAAGATCCGCCTGCCTCTGCCTCCCGAGTGCTGGGATTAAAGGCGTGCGCCACCACAGCCCGGCCAGACTTCATTTTTTTTTTCTTTTTTTTTGAGACAGGGTTTCTCTGTGTAGTCCTAGCTGTCCTAGAACTCATACTGTAGACCAGGCTGGCCTTGAACTCACTGAGATCCACCTGCCTCTGTCTCCCAAGTGCTGGGATTAAAGGCGTGTGCCACCACAGCCCGGCCAGACTCCCATGTTTACGGTGATTTCCAAGTTATTACAGGAACCATCCATGTGTCCTTTAGAAAATGACATCAACTCCTGGCAAACTCACACGACTGTTTATACTGAATATTCCCTGTGCGCAGTAGAATAGTTCATTTCTAGAAGAATCTTAATTTTGGAATATCCTCATTCCCAGCATCATTGTCATGACTTCCTTTTCTTTTGCCTCAGTTTCCCCCTTTTTTTCTCAACATCAACATTATTTTTATCTTCTTCAAAAGAATTGAAGATACAAGTAAACTGGTGGTTTTGATCCATGCCTGTAATCCCAGCACCTGGGAGGCAGAGGCAGAAGGATCAGGAGTTCAAGGCCAGCCTAGATTACTTGAGACCTGTCTTAAGCCCTATCCTTTGACAAAGGATAAAGCACAGCCAGTACAGAGAGCTCTAGAGAGCTCTGGTTCCCTGTGGGTAGCCACCCTGTTCACCCACAGCTCAGCAGGCCTGGCAGGTGTCAGTGAGAAGATGGCAACACCCACACAGAGGAGGGGAACTGGAAGTAACCATAAAACAAGGTGGGTGGTGGTAGCACACACCTTTAATCCCAGCACTCAGGAGGCAGAGGCAGGCAAATCAGCCTGGTCTACAGAGTGAGTTCCAGGACAACCAAGGCTACATAGAGAAACCCTGTCTTGAAAAACCCAAAACAAAACCAAACAAAAAACATTTGGAAGATTATTAGTCAGCTTATGCTCCTGGAGCAGATCCTGAGATAACCAGATTATAAAGAGGAAGGCTTTCTGTTGGGCGCACTGCCAGCCAGTGGTGTCAGTACATAGTCACCTGACATTGTTACCTTTGAACCTGTGATAAAGAAGCCTCTCCTGGTAGGAGAAGGTGGTAGAACAGGAGCTGTTTACTTGATGCCAGGAAGCAAAGAGGAGAAGAAGAGACTAAGGTTCCCCTTTCTTCTAAAAGGGCACCTCTCCAGTGACCAGCCCAGCCGACCTCCCAATAGGCCCCGCCTCTCAAATGCTTCACAGGCCAAGAACCAAGTGGATCTTAGGAAACAAACAAACCAGAGAGCCCCCTTATGAAGACCAGCATGGTAGTAGATGCTGATTAACAAGACCCCCAACTGGCCAAGTAAAAGGCTCAAGGATCCTCAGCCCTAAATGGAACATATACTGCACCCCCTCCTCCCAGGCTGAGGAACCATTGCAGAAGAGGGAACAGAAAAACTGTAAGAGCCAGAGGCCATGAATGCTTATAAGGAAGCAGTATCTTCAGGATTCTGCAAGGTAGCTGAACATAGGGATTCCCAGTGTTTGTGACATCATACAAAAGCCAGACCAAAGCCCAGTGTGGAGAGGAGACCTGGACATGAACTCCGCTGCCCCGCCCGCCCAAGAAGCTGTTGGCCATTTTAGCTGCTGGGAAAGGGTCAGTTTTCTCCAAGAGTGTAACACCTGATAGGTCTGCTGTGCTCCAGCGGAAAGTCACATGTCCAGGAATATTTGGGCAGCACAAAATGGCCTCGATGGGGGAAAAGGACAGGCACACAGAGGCAGGCAGGGGTTAGGGTGGATCTGGGAAGAGTTTGGGAGGGATGGTTAATAGGACTAAAACACATTGTATAAAACACTCAAGCCAGGCAGTGGTGGCACACACTTTTAATCTCAGCACTCAGGAAGCAGGGGCAGGTGGACCTCTGTGAGTTCGAGGCCAGCCTGGTCTACCAGAGCTAGTTCCAGCACAGGCTCCAAAACTACAGAGAAACCCTGTCTCAAAAAAACAAAAATAAAATACTCAAACAACAAAAATAAAATACTCTAAGGCTGGGAATGGTGGCACACACCTTCAACTCCAGCACTCAGGGAGGCAGAGGCAGGCAGATCTCTCTGGGTTCGAGGCCAGCCTGGTCTAGTTTCAGGACAGCCAGGACTGTGTAGAACAGCAGTTCTCAACCTCTGGGTTTCAACCCCTTTAGGTCCCATATCAGTTATTTACATTACGATTCATATCAGTAACAAAATTACAATTAGGAAGTGACAATGAAATAATTTTATGGTTGGAGTCAACACAACTGAGAAAGTATATCAAAGGGTCGCAGCATTAGGAAGGTTGAGAACCACTGTCTATGTTGTAGAGAGACTGTCTCGAAAGAAAGAAAGAAAGAAAGAAAGAAAGAAAGAAAGAAAGAAAGAAAGAAAGAAAGAAAGAAAGAAAGAGAAAGAAAGAAAGAAGATGGTGCTGCCGTGACCACCCTGCATGGCACCATTTTGTCTGTGGGTAGGCTGTGCTGCAGAGCTCTCCCAGCTCCTGTCTGTTTCTCCACAGGCCCTTTGGACAAGCACTTCGGCCCTTCCTGGACTCCATCCAGATCCAGCCTCCTGGAGGGAACTCTGTGGGCAGACCCAATGGCCAAAGCTAACAGGACTGCACGGGACCGCCCGCCTCTCCAGGGCTTTTCCTTTTTAAACAAAACAAACCCTACCAGATTTCTATTTTATAATTTTACATCACAGCTAACGGGGATGGCTTTTTAAATTTCCCAGGGAAGGAGCTTGTCAGGCTGCACGTAGGACAATGCTCCTGAGAAACAGAACCAATGCCATCCCTTCTAATAGTATTATACTAATTTATTAAGGCTGTCTTGTCTGTGAGTTCACTTTTGACGCTGTTGCCTAAGCGTCCTCTACACTGGAGAAAGGGGTGCTTGTTTAAACAGAAAGCAAGAGTCACACAATCTGGGAGAACCCCGTCCTGGACCCTTTCCAAAGGATACCCACATTCCACCCACACCTGTGGGCCCTGGATTAGGTTTTTTTGGGTTTTGCTTTTTGGGGGGAAGGGGCTCAACACAGGGTTTCTCTGTGCAGCCCTGGCTGTCCTGGAACTCACTCTGTAGACCAGGCTGGCTTCCAACTCACAGAGAACCGCCTGCCTCTGCCTCCCAAGGGCTGGGATTAAAGGTGTGTGCCACCACCGCCTGGCCTGGGTGAGCTTTATACTGTCCATAACCCTGGAACTGCCGCCCTCTAGCCGCAAATGAACCAAAGGGTCTGGTACACACGGGGCCAGCTGTAGGCTGACCAACTTGACCTAAATGAACTCTAGCCACAAGTTTACCCCCTTGTCCCCAGACAAGGCCACAGGCTGGAGCTGGAACAGCCAGAGCCTCAGGATCAAAGGAAAGTGGCAGCGAGGATCAGGGCAGAGAAGACGGGTAAAGCCACTCCTCCTCGTCCTAGTGCCAGTCCTCTCTGCCTGCCCCTAAGCTGCTCTTCCTCAGCAATAACTTGACCTGTCACCCTTAATGAAGGTCTAGGCTGTAGTGACAGAGACCTGGGCCTCTCTCTGCAAATAATAGCATCAGTTTATTTATAGTCAATAGAGCCAGTCACCCAAACGGTATGAATTTGCCAGCTAGTGGACATGATCGTTCCCTCTAAGAACTGATCTCTGATATAGAGTACCATAATGATGCAGATTCAAGGTGGCAAGAAAATTTAAGAGTTGTCTCTGATAGGGACTTTCACATTATCCTTAAAGTATCATGAACAGACATTATCTCCATTGTCATTCTGACCTTAAGAGGTGTGGTTGGGGTGAGTGAGCCATTTCCTAGTGATGTGCTGCTAGGATTCATCGGCAAGAATCATCTAGAAATCTATGATCTGGACTCTAGGAGGAACCCAAGGTTCCCTTTCTTGGTGTCAGCCTCCTAGCTAATTTGGGGACTGGATATGGAGAAGGGGACTCAGAGCAGGCACCTGAGACTCAGTTCACACCCATGGGAGCCCCTGACATGGTTTTCTACCACTTCTGAAACTTGAGCTCAGTTGTTCCTTCTTAGGCAGGCCTTTCCTCCTGAGAAGCTACTACTGGCTCGTACTTACCCTGCTGACCTTGCCAGTAGCCATATGGGTTCACATCATTGGGATGTCTGCCTCGGCCCTGACCTGTTGCCTGACCAGGGCCAAGTCCAGCTAGGATGTCAGGTGGTGGTTTGGAACTTGAAGGCTGGAGTCAGATGGGTCTCACTCAAGACTTAATGGTTTGCAAGTACGCAGTACAATAACAAATTAGAGTGGAAACCAACAGGGATCATTTACTATGGGTCTGTGGACAGAGTGGGGCCCAGAAGGATGAGTGTTCAAAGCTTGGCTTCTGGGTGGGTAGAGGTTGCTGGGAGCCATCACTTTTTCATTTGCCTGGCCCCAGCTGCTAGCATCTCTACCCAGAGCTCTCACCTCTCTCCTGCCAGGTGCTGAACTGATTTTCCCACATGACCAGATTCATCTGGTTTTCCTCCTTGCAGCAGTTACTCACATGCCATGGTATTCTGAAAAGTTTGCCTGAGAATCTTAGTCATTTGATTGCTTGAATCAGCAGCCATCCATTCTAATGCCTGTGCCCATGGCTTGCAGGGAGATAGGAGGACTGGACAGTTTCTCAGAACCTACAGGAAGGCAAGCTTTTCCCCTCCCCTATGCAAATCCTTTGTCACCTGAGTCCCACCTTCACACATCTCTGTTCCAGTATCTCAGGAGCACACTATTAATGACCAGCTGACTCCACCTGGGCATGCACAAGTGAGCTGAGGGAGTCGTGTTGTTGCCACATGACACACCCCTATGGAGGTCCACTGGTCAGGGGACAAGGGAAGTGGAACATGAGACCGTCGTCCTCTCCTAGACAAAATGGCAGTGTGTTCTTTAGAGATTCCTTCATGACTTCCTTGGACTCAAAAATTATGTCTAATACAGAGGTGTTTGCTGGTTTTCCTTGGTGTTTTTTCTAATGCAATAAACTCACTCATGCTGCTGTGATGTGTTACTTGAATCCTGGCATGAAGCGACCCCAGGCTTCCCCATCTGTCTCCCTCTGAGGATATCCCTGCAGAGCCCAGGAGTGCTGCCTTTACTTAGGTGACAGGCTTGTGGATGAGCGAGGGTAATAGGGAGGGTGTGTGGCTGTCGGCATTGGTGTATAAAGATAGGGAAAGGGCCCAAAGAGAATGTGATGGGCCTGAGGCTACTTTAGCCTAGCTTTAGCTACCCAGTGAGATAGTGAGACTCTTGCCTCCCAAAAATGTGTGTATGTTTCCCCTGGTTGTCTTGCAGCTGCTGATACAGTAACTTCACATTCTAAGGTGTTCCTCCAGGACCTGGCCATTAGGAAATGAGACAAGAATTTTTCTCCCTGAGGAGAGACCAAGCAATGTCTAGTCTCCTGATGACAAACGAAGTTCCACTCTACCACAGGTTACCCTGGAGATCACCTGAGACTGCTAGGCTGCTCATAGAGTCGGAGGCAGGGAGTTACTGCAAGGTCGGTACCCAGCATGTATAATGGCTTCTCCATCACTCCTTCCCAGACTACATACTCTAGCACTTCCTAGAGACCCCAGCAGCACATCTAATAAGGGCAGAATTGCATACAACCAGTGGGGAGGGGCGAATATTCCGGTGAGGGTCCAATAACTCCTGTGAGGGATGTAAACAATCAAGTCCGACTCCAAGGATAGAACTGCCTAACAAGGGGCATATGATTTCAAGAATTAGCAAGTGTACACTTTTGGTCCTGAACAAGTGCTGTGGTTGGTGATCACCCTTCTGGAAGCTTCTCTTGTACTTCAGGTATGCTGCCTGGCTGGCTGTTTGCAGAATCCAGGCGGCCAGGCCTGTGGTAATGCTTTCCCAACAACGGGTGGGGATTGATCCCGATATACACGAGGAAACAGGGCAGAGAAACATTCAGGTGGCAGGTGGCAAGTGGCAAGGCCATCTTTGACTCCAGGCCATATTCGCACATGTCATCCCTGAGGTATGGAGTCTTTCCAGTGTGCCAGCTTCTACAAGGCAGAATATAGATAGCTGTGCCTGACATACCAGCTTCAGAAGAGCACAGTAGGCAGGAATCTGTGCCATCCCTACACAGATAGCAGCCCAGGCTACCCACCTTGGTAGGGTAGCACCAAGTGGTAAGTGAAGAGCACTCTACCCCGTGCTTGGCACAGATCACATGCTCAGTACATTTCAGGTTACTAAGACAAGCCTCCCACAGCCGTTGCCTGTGCATTTCCTTAAATCAGTGCCACACACAGGTCAGTCCTCTGCTGAGGTGTATAGTCACCTGACCCACCTGAAGGAAAAAAAAGTGACAGAAAGCAGGTGTATCTCCCCCCTCCACCCTTAGACTTGAGACCAGTCAATCTGGGGTAAATTCATTCAACCCTAGTATCCCCCTTGAACTCCAGACCCGAGATCCTTCACCCCCTTGCCATTTCCCTAGGAATCACTAGGCTCTGTGTTTAGGGACAGAAATCAGTAGGGAAGGCAGTCAGGAATGAAGCCTCATTCAGTCGGGAATCATACTCTGAAGAAAACTAGGGGACAAACACAGGTGACAGGAGAACCGAGGTGATGATGCCAGATGACAACAGTGTGTGAGGGAGGCTGGCAGCTAGGTTAGAGGAGGCTTCGCTAAGGATGAGGTAGCTACCTAAAACCCAGGGCCCAGGTGGAGTGGGCAGCTCACTCCAGGCAGCTGAACCAGAGAATATGGAGAAATGAGAATATTGGGGGGGGGTCAGAAAAGAGGGAGGCCACTGTGGTGAGCAGGAGAGTAAGCAGCAGTGTGGGGCAGAACCTTTCAGGCATGGGAATCAGGAATTTGGGTGAGAAAGGCTGTGCTGCATTGTGAAAGGTCCAGTCCTGTGTCCAGATCTATAAACACTAGCCGAGCACGGGAGCACATAAGAGACAAGGTTATTTTTGCAAAATTCTTGCCAGGTATAGTGCATGCCTTATCCACAATCCCAGCACTTGGGAGGCTGAAGTAAGAAAATTGACACTAATTTGGGACTAGCCTGGACTATATAGTGAATTGCAGACCAGCCTAGGCTACAGAACGAAGCCCTATCTCAAAAAAAAAAAATGTGATAGACTATAATGGCAATAATGCTCTGAAAAATGTAAGCGTCCTGGATGGTTTCTGTCAACTTGACACAATCTAAAGTCATTTGAGGGGAGGGGACCTCAAATAAGAAAATGTCTCCATTAGATCAGGCTGTAGGCAACCCTGCAGGGTATTTTCTAAATTAGTGATTGATGGAGAGGGCCCAGCCCATTGTGGGTGGTGCCACCCCTGGACTGGTGTCCTGAGTTTTATAAGAAAGCAGCCGGTAAGAAGCACCCCTTCATGGCCTCTGTATCAGCTCCTGCCTCAGGTTTCTTCCTGCTTGAGTTCCTGCCCTCACTCCCTTCAGTGACAGACTATGTATGATGTGGAAACGCCAGACGAACAAACCCTTTCCTTCCCACCTTGCTTTTGGTTGTGCGATTTCATCCCAGCAACAGTAACCTTAACTAAGACAGTAAGCAATAGCAGCACAAAGACAAAGGGGGAAAGGCACCCGGAACTCCCTCATCCTGAGAAGTCACTGCTAACCACGCTGGGAACAACTTTGTGGATGTTGGAAGACAGGCATACAGGATAGCTGTTCATCCTAGGATAGAGGAATGTGGCCAGAGTGGGGTGATGAAGAAGAAGAGGACTTCCATGCTGATTAGAAAGAACATAAGACCCAAGCCTCCTCAGACTCAGGGGCTTTGGCCTAGAAGAATCACCAAGAACCCAGCAAGGACCTATCACAATGTTGAATGGAAGGAACACCCTGCTGAGCATGGGGACAGGTCCTGGCGAGCAATGCTGCCCTCTCCCGGTAAAATGTTTATACTGCAAGAGAGGTGTGGACACCAGGCGGCGCTATAGACCTGCAAGGTACCTCAGGCCTCGGCCAAACGCCAAGGCTTGCCAGGCTCCCATGAGCCAGGCTGTCCTGAATTTCAAGAGTCCTGTGAATAACAGCCAAGCTCTTTGTCCCCATTTTAGCAAAGCCCAGCTGCAATTCGTCCCAGGACACCAACCCCCAACCTTGATGCAAACACTGGTGCCTATCTGTCACTCGGTGGTTTGGCAACGTTCCATTCCTTACTCAGTCACATCTACCCCGCTGGATCCCCTTCGTCGCTCCTCACTCAGCTCTAAAGGCCAGCCAATAAGACCTTAGTCAGTAAGGCCTCCCCAAAGCCTTCACTGCTCCCCACCTAATCTGCCCCGCTGCTAAGGGCGCATTTTCCCCCACACTTCCACCAGGCCATCTCTCAGGGCATCAGCTGAATAACAAGGACTAGGATTGGATTGGGTAGGTCGTTTAAATTGACAAGACACCTTCTGGGGCCTCTGAGATACTCCTCAGACAGTGGTCCTGCTGCAAGGCTCTTGCTGGTAACCCAGAGTTCATCTCCACAGCCCACTGTAAAGGTGAAATGATAGTTCTAATCCCATGAAGTTATCCTCTGACCTCCACACATGCGCCATCTTATATAGCATATACAACAGTGATATTAAATACATACATACAAAAATGCAAAAATAAAACCTTTCTGGGCTAGAATTCCTATAGATGTGGTTGAGCCTCTGACACTGAGACCTTGGTCAAGGCCTTCCCCTCTTCAGGCCTGTGTTCATCTGTGGAAGTGAATCAGATGTCTCTAAGATCTGGCAATCCTAGCCATTCTCCAGACCTGGCCTGCGCTGTGAGGAGACTGGCTTATTCACACGCTCTGTCCACTACTCCAGGGCTGCGCTTTGATCCATAGACAACACTATTCTGTCCCCGCTGGCTGAAGAAGTCCCAGAGGGACCAGAGACAGCACAGCAACAGCCTCCACTCCAGCAAACACCATCTGAGCATGCGCCCTTGGCCTTGGTTTAATTCAGTGGACTTCCCTTTTGGGAGACAATGCAAACACCACGCATTGTGAAAGGAAAAATAACCCAATAGTCCCACTCCACTTATTCCCAGCAGGTCTTGCAAAGAGCCTCTGTAAGCCATGACTTCCCTGCTCCCCCATTCTTCCCATGCTAGCACTGTAGACAGCTTCTAAGAAGAGGAACTGACTCAAAAGAGCCACAAGTCCAAGGTCACCTGTCAACCTCAACAAGCCCTACAGCCTAAATGTCCACCCTCAGAAGATCACGCCCAGGTGGAGAAAAGGAAACTACTGGTGGCTCCTAAATTATTTATTACTTAAAATATTTTGGGGGCTGGAGAGACAGCTCAGTGGTTAAGAGCACTTGTTGCTTTTGCAGAGGACCCGGGATCAAGCATCCACATGGTGGCTCACAGCCACCTCCAGTTTCAGGGGATCGGAGCCCTTTCTGACCTCCACAGGCGCTAGGCATGCTTCAATCAGGCAAAGCGTTTGTATATATAAAAATAATATTTTTATTTTGAGGGGTTTTTTTGACCCAGGGTCTCACTACGTAACCATTGGTTGTTCTGAAACTCGCTATGTGGACCAGGCTGGCTTTGAATTCAGAGATCCACCTGCCTCTGCCTCCTGAGCATGGGAACCTAAGGAATATGCTGCCATGCCCAGCTTCTGAATTCTTTGGACTTGTTATGTGCCCCCTTCTAATAATGACTGGCATCCAGCAGAAAGCTGGGCATGCAGAAGAACGGAATTGAGTGGGGAAACGCTCTAGGTAGAAGCCACACCATGCAAATCAAACGTGGAAGGTACTTACCACAGACCCTCAGTCTTGTATCTTGACTCAGAAGAGCCAGTCATCTGGCCAGACTGAAATTACAGGTCCTCTGCCCACAGTCCTGCTTTGCTCTGGTTCTCAAACTCACCCACAGGCCAGTCTTCCCCTCCCCCAGTCTTGTTCCTTTCCTTCCCCAGTGCTCCCCTAGGGCCCTCTCTCAGCGTCAGTTGCCAGGGACAAACTTTCCTCTTAAAGGGACACAATAGAAACCACAGGGACTGCTCTGACATGGGTCTGTGCCTCAGGGCAAACCATTCCACCTCTGGGTTTCCATGGCTTCACCCTTGAAGGATTGTGGTGGGAGTGGTATAGGAAAAACATTAATAAAGTTACCTTATTGTTGGCCATGGTGGTACACACCAATAATCCCATTGCCCCAAAAGCAAAGACTGGAGAAGTTTAGGCCAGCCAAAGGTATGTAGCAACATCCTGCCTAAAAACAAAAACAAGGGACTGGAGAGATGGCTCTGGTTAAGAGCACTGGATGCTTGCTCTTCCAGAGGTCAGGGGTTCAATTCCCAGCATCCACATGACAGCGCACAACTGTCTGTAACTGTAGTCCCATAGGATCCGATGCACTAGTATGTGGACATACATGCAGACAAAACATCCAAATACATAAAATAAACATCTTCCAGGAGGTGATGGCACACACCTTAGATCCCAGCACTCAGTAGGTGGATCTGAGTTCAGGGTCAGCCTGGTCTACAGAGCAAGTTCTACACTAGCCAGAGCTACACAGAGAAACCCTGTCTCAAAAACACCCAAAAACCACATGAATAAAGTGAAATACTTTGGGAAACCAATTTCTTTTTGTTTAAAGGGTGCTCCAGAACCAAATCTGTCTAGCAAGTGGTAAGTATTTTGAGTTGCCGGTAGGTTTCTCCACCGATTAATATGCCAAAGCAAGCCAAATGAATAAGGCCAGGTTTAATCTGAACAAAGCAACTCCAGGATCATCTGGGAGTTAGGAAGGAGAAGTCACACCCAGGGTCTAGGGACCTGGGCTGTAGGAGCAGAGCAGTTTTGAGTAGCTCTGGGGAGGAGCCAGTATTTGGCAGGCTTTCAGAGAGTGGGGTCTGGAGAGAGGTGTGCCAAAGCAGAGTTCCCAGTTAAACAGCCCGGGCAGCAGATTCCCCTGATTTTTACTCTACAGGAGGTGGTGACTGTCTTTTCCCCACTGGGTGTGGTGATGACCTCACAGTCTTTCTTGATTGCTAGCTTCAAAATAATCCCTGAAAAGGAAGGGTGAAGGGGTCTGTGTCTAGGCCTACTAGCACCAAGAACTCTGGGTAGGTCAAAGAAGGGGGTGGGGGGGCACGGACGGGACCAAGACAACAAAAGTTTATCAGGTTCAGAGATTAAAATATTTACATAAAAGTTCTACAAGAGGGGTGAGAAATGTAGAATGCTTGTTTCCTTTTCGAGAAAAAAAAAAAAAAAAAAAAAACACTTCTCACACCTAGAATAAAGCCAGCATCAGCTTGGAGGGATTGGAGACTTAAAACTGGGCAAATCTTGTTAACCCTGCTGAGCAATAAGACCATAAAACCTCTATCCTTCCTCCTTCCCTCCCTCCCTCCCTCCCTCCTTCCCTCCCTTCCTTCCTTCCTTCCTCCTTCCTTTCTCTTTCTTTTCTTTTGTTTTTTGTTTGTTTTGGTTTGGGGTTTTTCAAGACAGGGTTTCTCTATGTAGCCCTGACTGTCCTGGAATTCACTCTGTAGACCAGGCTGTCTACAGAAGTCACAGAGATCCACCTGCCTCTGCCTCCTGAGTGCTATGATTAAAGTTGTGCACCACAACTACCCAGCCACTACGACAATTTTTAGCCAAATTTGAAGCAAACTTTATTAAATACTGGCAGAACAATGGACACTGGCCTGATCCACCCAGGATCCCCAGAGAATGGCCACAAATGGTGTTAGTCAGGGGCTTATAAAGGCAAAACCCACAGCCGGGCGGTGGTGGCGCTTGCCTTTAGTCCCAGCACTTAGGATCTCTGTGAGTTCTAGGCCAGCCTGGTCTACAAGAGCTAGTTCCAGGACAGGCTCCAAAGCTACAGAGAAACCCTGTATTGAAAAACTAAATAATAATAATAATAATGGCAAAACCCACAAGGCTACATACTTCTGCCTTCGTCCAATCGGGATGTACATCCAGAAGTACTTCCTGCCTGCATACCTCCCACCTGTGTGTGATCAAACACGTCCTGTGCAGTTATCTGTCCTTGAGGAAGTAGGGGTTACAGATTAGAGGCATTTTTGTTTTATACATCTCTTAAACACAGCAATTTAAACTTAAAACATAGCCTGACAGTGGTGGTGCATGATGAATGGATTCTCAGCCCCTGCAATAAATCAAGTTGAGCCAAATTAAAAAGTAAAAGGCAGGTTTATTTAGGGACTTGTCACTTCCGGACAGTTCACAGTCCTACAGAAGGAGGACCATGAAATTGGGCAGCTAGACGGGGTCAGGGGCATTTTGAAGGAGAAAATTGTGAGGCACTGGTGTGCTTGATAAGGTATAGGAGTATTGCCTGGGTTTTGGGTCCGGTAGGTGTGTCCTGAGTCCAGTGGTCACTTTGGAATCCGGAACTAAGTGTCCACTTTGTCCTGTATTTTGCGCAGGCTTTTGTTTTTGGGGGGTTTGTTTGTTTGTTTGTTTGTTTGTTTGTTTGTTTTTTACACATTATCCCTGCTGTGTGATGTTTTGTTTTTTTCGAGATAGGGTTTCTCTGTAGCTTTGGAGCCTGTCCTTGAACTAGCTCTTGTAGACCAGGCTGGCCTCGAACTCACACTACTGCCCGGCTTGAACAGGCTTTTGTAAGCGCAACTTCTGGCAGGAATCTCTGTCACAATGGCATATTTCTGCAAACCCCGACTTCTGGCCAGAGTTGGGGTGGGCAGGGATCCTTTTGTTCCAGAACCTCTAGCCTAACACACACCTTTAATCCAAGTATGGAGGGAGGCAGAGGCAAGCAGATCTCTGTGCATTTGAGGCCAGCCTGGTCTACAGGACTAGTTCCAGGATAGCCTGGATGGTCTACACAGAGAAATCCTGTCTCAAAAAGCAAACAAACAAACATACAAGAACCAAAAACTTAAAACATAGCTTTAGCCCTCACATTTCAACCCCTTGTCCCCACAAGCACTACAGAAAATGGGTCCTGCCAGGCCACAGTGGCCCATGGCTTTAATCCTGGCACTAGGGAGGCAGAGGCAGGAGGATCTGTGAGTTCAAGGCCAGCCTGGTCTACAGAGTGAGTTCCAGGACAGGCACCAAAGCTACAGAGAA